>JZKD02S2250362.1:168170-182012 GCA_000966675.3 Picea glauca | reverse complement strand
AAGGCTATGTCCACAAGATCTTCTTCTTTATTATCGTCTTCAAGTTGTTACAAGGACAAAACCTCAAAAAACCTTCTTCGCATAGGATAGAATATCTGCGCAGCTTGCCAGATCCCTCTTCCTTGTGTTAAAACACTTAGCTTTCTATATCAACCACACAGTAACTTGCACTTAGGCTTGCAAGCCTTACACAGTTTGCATAGAGCACTTATTCGGCATCGCATAGATGCACTACCAATTGCACTAAGCAATCATATCTACTACTTCTTACATTGCCTATCCTTCTATTTATACATTACAAAAGTGGGCCTAAATGTGGGTAAACCCACGGGCCGACATCCCTTTCCCATTACGTTAACCCAAAAACCCTAAAAGTGGCCCAAAAGTGGATCGATATCCCGTGATCTCTGCTTCACCTGGCGCTCCATCCTTGATAGGTTGTCGAAGTCCCAAAAATTTTCAAATATGACCACATGTTCCTCAAAACTTGGTCAAGGGCCAACAGGCCCCCAACACTCACCTGTGACTCATCCCGAGTCACTCAAGTCTGACCAATTCTGCTTCAAATTTCTTGAGCTTGGCTCGAGCTTCTTCGACCTACTAAATTGCTACTGCCTCTTTCTTGACGAACTCCTGGATGAGTACCTTGTTCACTGGCCCTTCTAGGCATTGTTTCGTTGTATTCACAACCTGTTCAAGTTCTACTCCTTGGCTTTCAACTTCAGTGAATAGTTGGCATGCCTTTTCTTGAACTGGTTGAAGTCGTTGAGAGACTTTCATTACTTTACTCTTAAGTGTGTGAATCTGTTGTTCAATTGTGCATTGCTCTGGAAACCTCTTCATTCTCTCTATGGGTGATAGGGCCATCAGCTACACCTGTAGCTTTTCGGCATCGTACTTCACCTCTTGGAGCTGCGAATCCAATTTATGCAATTTTGGGTTCTTAGTTAGGTTCTCGTAGAATTGCGCACTTCTTCTACTTAGCTGTTTTCATTCCTCAGTGAGTTATTTAATCATTTCTATGGTGATTCGGGAAATTATTTCTCGTTGGTCGCGCACTTCTTGTGGGGTTTGTGGTATGGTCTAAATTTCTAAGTCCACGACTCTTTGTTGAAGTTGTTGAATAGATTCAGCAAGCTTCATCACTTGGCATTCTATGGGGTCCTCTACCTTCTGTTCTAAGCCGGTCACAGAGAAAAATTCTTTGTTGACTTCTTCTTCAATCCCAATCTGCTTCACGAACAGCTACTCTTTCTCTTTTTTTATCTTCTCTGTGTCTTCTTCAAATTTCTCTTGGAGAGTGTCCTTCTCTTGTTGTGCAGCTCGTCGTTTCTCGATGATTTCCTCCTGTGCTTTCTTTAAGGCCTGGGTGGCCTACTCTATTTGTTCCTATGCCTTCTGAAGGTGTACTTTGACTGTGTCAGTAATCTTGCAGAGTTGAACCGGTTCATTTTCTTCTTCTGTTGTTCCTTCTAGTAGGGGCACAGAGGAGACTGCACAGCTAGACTGGAGAGCTTGTTATACTCCTTGGAGCTCGATCTCAATTTTGTTGTACATTGTCTCTTACTTAGCTTCCTTCTTTTTTTTTATCTCTTCTATGGCTTCATTCATAGATGCAATGAGAAAATTGAAGTCATCTGGAGTGAGTGTGGTCTTCAGCTTAGTCACGGATGATTTTGATTTCTTTCGAGAGGAAGGTTCTAGAGGTGAACCCTTCCTTTTCTTTAGGATCTCTACTTCGTCTCCTAGCCTCTGTTCGACTTCCTCTAAGTCTTCACCTTTACCTCCTTGATCTGGTGTAATGGATGCAATTCTTACAGATCTACATCTTGGATTTCCTCATCCTTCTTTGTCTGCTTTGTTTTCTTTGTCTTACTGGGCCCAGGTGTATTATGCACAACTTCTAGGTTGTTAATGTTGGATACTTCTGTAGGGTCTCTTGGAATAAGGAGGTATGTCGACCATTCCTTCATGATATCGTCCAGGTCTTCTTCTGTCATCTTATAATAAGACTAAAGTTGTTCCTTGTTCTCATCAGTGTGTGTTGTAATATATATAAAATGGTGGTCTGCACTAAACTTTATCAAAGGTCAAAACCTGTGTAAAGTATTCACGGTCATGCATGGCTCAGACTAGATGTACAGCTTCAACTAGGTGTAGTAGGTATGAAATACGACATTGGATTGCCACTTCTTGTTCATGTCATTCGAGTACCACGGTGTACTAAACTTCGTAGCCAGTGGTTCAAAGGGGTCAATGTCGGGGAAGGTTGCACCTTCTGGTAGCTCCCATGCAATGAAAGTTGTAAGTATCAAGAGCCATCTAAAATGAAATCCATGCCCTTGATCCCGGGCTTCTCTGCAGTCAACCTCTAGTTGATTCACCAGGTATTTCGCCCAATTCATCTGTAGTCCCTCTGCGCACTTCCCTGCGAGGTCTACTACAAAGTTGGATATTTGTGTGGGTCGATTCTTGCGTACCAACTTCCCTGTGATCAGTTGACAGGTGAGGCGCACTGTGCCACTTTCAATAAAATCTACCTTGTAGCCTCGAGTGCCTTTCTCAACATCTCCATAGGCTTCTTTGATCTTCTGAGCAAGAGCATGATCCACGGTCTTTCCAGGATAGTAATCGTGGGGATCAGGGCCCTGCATGCTAAGCTCGTTGATCCAATTGATCAGCACTAGATCAACTATTATGCAATGGTTAAACCATAAGTATCCTCCATGGTAACTTTCCAACAACAACTTTACACAAGCAATCACCTCCTGGTGTCTATCGAAGTGTGGTATCTTCATAACATTGAGTAGAGTAGATTGCACGAGGTTCATCGTTCATTGCTAAGGGATGATCTTCGAATTCTTTCCCTTGGTTCTGGTTAGGTACTTGTACGGGGCAAGTATGTTGTAAACTTTATGATCCCCCAAGTTGAAGTTACTAAACTTCAATGTGGTGATCTTGTCATGATCTGCACAGACTGTGTGTACTCCTTTCAATAGGTATGCAGTGACTAGAGTGTACTCAAAGTCTCTAGGCACACTATCTCTGTTGATCGCACCACTTAAATGTGGTATGTAAGCAGGTAGGATGGTTGGAACCAACTTCGGGCTGGCTATATCATCTTTATGTTTGGTTCTTCTTTCTGTGCCAACTTGGGATGTTCCTGCTCGAATAGTCGACGAGGAGGCTTGAACTCCTCTCATCGAAGATGCATGTAAACCTGTAGACAATCCTCGCTCTGACATGACTCTTTTGGCTCCGACGAATTCTTCAGATGCACTAAATTCATCTGACATATATGCTCAGGATCAATAGCTCAGGTTCTCAAAGTAATGTAGGTACTATAGTAAGGTAGAGAGTAAGGGAAGAGTAATCATTGTTCACAATACAGGTAGTTTGTGGACTCAAATTCACAATTATCAAAAGTGTCTTTCGTGCATGGCACAATGGATTAAGTAAGTAACTCTGTAATGGATCGTTTACAATAGATATGGGGCTTCCTCAACTCTGGTTTTGTCCTTTATGGTGTGGTCTAATGATCTGGTGATGAGCCATCAATTATTTTCAATCCATTCGGAGTGGCAGTCGAATGGATATATCGGCCTCCAAGGGCTATATTTCTTCGCCATGGAGAAGTGACCCATGTCGCGGTTCTGATATCCTGACGAAGCTCTAGTTTTGCAAAGTTTCTTTTGGAAAGGTTCCCTCTGGAACCCTCTATAGCATGTCTATCTAAGCTCTCTTTTTACTTAGATTTCTAGCCTTCTTCCTCATGAGCTTCATCTCAATAATTATTTTCTCGTTCTGATTCTTATTTTCCTTGGGCATAGTCACTTCGTGCTATTGAGTCTCTTTCCCAAGATTCAGGAGAACTACTTCACCTATATCTGGTACATATACTCCAATCTTTTGTGAGTCCCCTAATTCTTTAACATCTGGGCTTCTAGTGTCAATTAGCTTTGATTTATTCTCCTATTCCTCAATCAATTGCGCGATCATTCTGGTCATAAAATATTTTAGCTCTTGTCTCTGTTCTTGTAATACCTTTTCTTCTTCCTTCTTTCTAGCTTGATCTCTCCCAATCCAAGGTTTTCCAAGTAACATAGTGAACGGGGCGTCGTCTTCAATAAATTTGATAATCTCAAAATCTTCTTCTGTCGAAGTTCCATTGACTATCATAGGTATCTGAGCAAGTTTTCCACATAACATTATCAGTTTTCCTCTGAATAGTCCTATTCCTCCCAGTGAAGGAATCATGGCAGGCTTCCCTATAGCTTCCCAAGTTATTTCTGGCATAATGTTCACTTGTGTTTCTTCATCAAGAATACAGTCAATGTCGAAGTCCCATAGTCTTGCTTTGACTTATTCCTTTTCTTTGAAGATCTCTCGTAATCGGACATATTTATGTTCCTTCAAGTTTTCTTTCATCTATATTAATACTTTCTCTAATTATTTATGGTGTTCTGCTATTTCTGGGGCTATCCTAGGGTTTTCTTCATGCAAATTCATTCTTTCGAGCTTAGCAATCATTCTAGGGCAATCCAATACTTCATGGTCCAAATATTTGCAACAGAGACAACTGGGTTTTCCACCAAGGCATTCCTTAGCCAGATGGCCTAGTTTTCTGCAACTGTAACATAGGGTCAATCCTCTCTTTCTCTTAAATGATCCCCAACTTCTTTTGTGCTGCCCACCAGGATCATGGTAGCTAGCTTGAAAAAATTTATTTCTAGGATATTGCATCCATTTGTTAGTTCAAACATTCTTTCTATGCATAGTTATAACATATATATTGTTATGCTTTTCAGATCTATTCATATCAAACTTTCTTTCATCTATTAATTCCCTTTGTTTCAAGATAGGACAAAATTTATCAAACATACCTAGATCCATGCTCTAGAAACAAAAAATTTCACTTATATTACTTCTACAGAGCACAAAGCTTCTAGATCTAATAAATTTTAACTATTCTTACCTTTATTAGAGCATAGGGCTTACATATCTTACCTCTTTTCTGCAGATCTTACCTCTTTCTTTCAAAAATTTCCACTTTTATTTTTCTTAGAGCACAGAGCATTCAGATCTCACTTCCTTTCTTCAGATATAATCTTCCTTTCTTCAAATTTGACCTTATTCCTGGCACAAAGCTTCATAGGCCGAGTAAAAAGTTGTGCACTAGGGCAACAGATCTACACACAGAGCTTTCTTTTGCACAAATTTTCTTCTTCCTTGGTTCCCAGCAATCACAGGTTCAGGTCCCGGCAATGGAAATATTCGTTGGCACAGGGGAAAACCCAGGGTTCAATGCTCAAGAGTGCACCAAAAAATTCCTAACTACTGGCCCTTTCGGCAACACCTGTGAAGCAGATGAAGTCTCACCCAAGGTAGAGGTAGGGGTGGTTGCAAGACTCAGGTGTCTGCAACCTTAGCTGGGATAGAGATCTGTGATTATATCTTTTACAGGGAACTTAGCATAGATCATTCATCAATATTTAACCCTTATTATACTTCGCAGAAAACACAAAGCTTTGCAGTGTACGCTCAGATCTATAGTATTTCAACACTTAACCATAGTAACCCATATCAAATCTAGTAGACCATCATTAAGCATCCTCATACACATAAGATCTAACAATCATATATATCTAAGAATCACAAAGCATAAGTGGATATATCAAAGAACATAGCATAAACAAATATAAACACATTGAACCAAAGCACAAAGCATAACGCACGTATGTACATGGTTTACCCCCCCCCCTTGGGGCTACGTCCACAAGATTTTCTTCTTTATTATCGTCTTCAAGTTGTTACAAGCACAAAACCTCAAAAACCTTTCTTCGCATAAGACAGAAGATCTGCACAACTCACTAGATCCTTCTTCCTTGTGTTACAACACTTAGCTTTCTATATCAACCACACAGTAACTTGCACTTAGCCTTGCAAGCCTTACATAGTTCGCACAGAGAACTTATTCGACATTGCATATATGCACAACCAATTTAACTAAGAAATCATATATACTACTTCTTACATTGCCTATCCTTCTATTTATACATTACAAAAGTGGGCCTAAACATGGGTAAACCCATGGTCCGACATCCCTTTCCCATTACGTTAACCCAAAAACCCTAAAAGGGACCCAAAAGTCGACCGATATCCCATGATCTATGCTTTGCTTGGAGCTCCATCTTTGACAGGTTGTCGAATTCCCAAAAATAGTCAAATATGACCACGTGTTCCTCAAAACTTGGTCAAGGGCTAACAGGCCCCCAACACTCACCTGTGACTCATCCCGAGTCACTCAAGTCTAACCAATTATGCTTCGAATTCCTCGAGCTTGGCTCAAGCTTCTTCGACCTACTGCATTGCTACTGCCCATTGCTCAGCGAACTCCTAGATGAGTACCTCATTCAGCGGCCCTTTTAGGCGTTGTTCTGCTATATTCACAACCTGTTCAAGTTCTACTCCTTGACTTTCAACTTCAGTGAATAGTTGGCATGCCTTTTCTTGCACTATTTGAAGTCGTTGAGAGACTTCCATTACTTTAATCTGAAGCATGTGAATCTATTGTTGGGTTGTGCATTTCTCTGGAAACCTCTTCATTCTCTCTACAGGTGACAGGGCCTTCAGCTGCACCTATATCTTTTTGGCATCGTACTTTGCCTCTTGGAGCTACGACTCCAATTTATGCAATTTTGGGTTCTCAGTTAGGTTCTTGTAGATATGTGCACTTCTTCTACTTAACTATTTTCATTCCTCAGTGAGTTCTTTAATCCTTTCTATGATGCTCTGGGCAATTATTTCTCATTGGTCGTGCACTTCTTATGGGTTTTGTGGTATGGTCTGAAGTTATAAGTCCACAATTCTTTGTTGAAGTTGTTGAATAGCTTCAACAAGCTTCATCACTTGGAGTTCTATGGGGTCCTCTACCTTCTGTTCTAAGCCTCTCATAGAGCGAAATGATCTGTTGACTACTTCTTCAATCCCAATCTACTTCACGAGCTGCTACTCTTTCTCTTTTTGGATCTTCTCTCTGTCTTCTTCAAATTTCCCTTAGAGAGTGTCATTCTCTTACTACGCAGCTCGACATTTCTCAATGATTTCCTCTTGTGCTTTCTTTAAGGCCTGGGTGGCCTACGTTATTTCTTCCTGTGCCTTTCGAAGGCATACTTCGACTGTGTCAGTAATCTTACAGAGTTTAACCGGTTCATTTCCTTCTTCTGTTGTTCCTTCTGGTAGGGGCGGAGAGGAGACTGCACGGCTAGACTGGAGAGTTTTCTATAATCCTTGGAGCTCAATCTCAATTTTTTTGTACATTCTCTCTTTCTTAGCTTCCTACTTTTCTGTTATCTCTTCTATGGCTTCGTTCATAGATGCGATGAGAAAACTGAAGTCATCTGGAGTGAGCATGGTCTTCAACTTAGTCATGGGTGATTTTGATTTCTTCCAAGAGGAAGGTTTCGAAGGCAAACCCTTCCTTTTATTTAGGATCTCTACTTCATCTCCTGGCCTCTGTTCAACTTCCTCTAAGTATTCACCATTACCTCCTTGCTCTGGTGTAATGGATGTGGTTCTTACAGATCCACATCTTGGATTTCCTCATCCTTCTTTGTCTTCTTTGTTTTCTTTGTCTTACTGGGCCCAGGTGTATTATGTGTAGCTTCTGGGCTGTCAATGTTGGATACTTTTGCAAGGTCTCTTGGAATAAGGAGGTCTGCCAACCATTCCTTGGTGATCTCCTCCAGGTCTTCTTCTGTCAGCTTATAATAAGACTGAAGTTGTTCCTTGTTCTCATCAACGTGTGTTGTAATATATATATAATGGAAGTTTGCACTGAACTTTATCAAAGTTCGAAACCTGTATAAAGTATTTGGGGTCATGCGTGGCTCAGACTGGATGGCCAGCTTCAACTCGGTGTAGTAGGTATGAAATACGACATTGGATTTCCACTGCTTGTTCATGTCATTCGAGTACCATGGTGTACTAAACTTCGCAGCCAGTGGTTCAAAGGGGTCAATGTTGGGGAAGGTTGCACCTTCCGGAAGCTCCCATGCAACGAAATCTATAAGTATCAAGAGCCATCTAAAATGAAATCCATGCCCTTTATCCTGGGCTTCTCTATAGTCAACCTCTAGTTGATTCACCGGGTATTTCACCCAGTTCATCTGTAGTCCCTCTGTGCACTTCCCTGCGAGGTCTACTACAAAGTCGGATACTTGTGTGGGTCGATTCTTGCATACCAACTTCCCTGTGATCAGTTGACAAGCGAGGCACACTGTGCCACTTTTAATAGAAGCTACCTTTGTAGCCTCACACGCCTTTATCAACATCTCCATAGTCTTATTTGATCTTCTTAGAAAGAGCACGATCCAAAGTCTTTCCAAGATAGTAATCATGGGGATCAAGGTCCTACATGCTAAGCCCGGTGATCCAGTTGATCAATGTTGGATCAACTGTTATGCGACAGTTCAACCATAAGTATCCTCCATGGTAACTTTCTAGCAACAACTTCACACAAGAAATCACCTTCTAGTGTTTGTCGAAGTGTGGTATCTTCATAACATTGAGCAGAGTAGATTGCATGAGGTTCATCGTCCGTTGCTAAGGGACGATCTTTGAATTATTTCCCTTGGTTCTGGTTAGGTACTTGTATGGGGCAGGTATGCTGTAAACTTTACGATCCCCCAGGTTGAAGTCACTAAACTTCAATGCATCGATCTTGTCATGATCTACGCGGACTGTGCGTACTCCTTTCGACAGGTACACAGTGACTAGAGTGTACTCAAAGTCTCTAGGCACACTATCTCTGTTGATCGCACCGCTCAAAGGTGGTATGTAAGAAGGTAGGATGGATGGAACCAACTTCGCACTGGCTATATCGTCTTTATGTTTTGTTCTTCTTTCTACGTCGGCCCGGGATGTTCTTGCTCAAGCACTCGATGGGGAGGCTTGAACTCCTCTCGTCGATGATGCTTATAAACCTGTAGACAATCCTCGCTCCGACATGACTCTTTCGTCTTTGAGGCTAGCGAGTACCTCTCTTACAGATTCTTCACCTGCGCTAAATTCATCTAACATATATGCTCAGGATCAATAGCTCGGGTTCTCAAAGTAACGTAGGTATTGTAGTAAGGTAGAGAGTAAGGGAAGAGTAATCATTGTTCACAATTCAGGTAGTCTGCGGACTCAAATTCACGATTAGAAAAAGTGTCTTCCGTGCATGGCGTGATGGATTAAGTAAGTAACTCTGTAATGGATAGTTTGCAACGGATATGGGGCTTCCTTAATTATGGTTTTGTCCATTATGGTGTGTTCTAACGGTCTAGTGATGAGCCTTCAATTCTTTTCAATCCATTCGGAGTGGCAGTCGAATAGATATATCGGCCTCCAAGGGCTATATTTATTTGCCATGGCGAAGTGACCCAGGTCACGGTTCTGATATCTCGACAAAGCTCTAGTTTTGCAAATTTTCTTTCGAAGAGGTTCCCTCTGGAACCCTCTATAGCCTATCGATTTGAGCTCTCTTTTTACTTATCTTTCTAGCCTTCTTCTCCATGAGCTTCGTCTCGGTAGTTCTTTTCTCGTTCTGATTCTTATTTTTCTTGGGCATAGTCACTTCATGTTGTTGAGGCTCTTTCCCAAGACTCGGGAGAAATACTTCATCTATATCCGGTACAGATATTCCAATATTTTGTGAGTCCCCTAATTCTTTGACATCTAGGCTTCTAGTGTCAATTAGCTTTAATTTATTCTCTTGTTCCTCAATCAATTGCGCGATCCTTCTAGTCATGAAATCTTTTAGCTCTTGTCTCTGTTGTTGTAATACCTTTTTTTATTCCTTCTTTCTAGCTTGATCTCTCTCAATCCAAGGTTTTCCAAGTAGCATAGTGAATGGGGCATCATCTTCAAAAAAATTGATAATCTCAAAATCTTCTTCTATCGAAGTTCCATTGACTGTCATAGGTATCTAAGCGATTTTTCCACATAACATTATCAGTTTTCCTCTGAATAGTTCAATTCCTCCCAGTGGAGGAATCATGGCAGGCTACCCTATAGCTTCCCAAGTTCTTTCTGGCATAATGTTCACTTTTGTTTCTTCATCAAGAATACAGTCAATGTCGAAGTCCCCTAGTCTTGCTTCGACTTGTTCCTTTTCTTTGAAGATCTCTGGTAATCAGACATCTTTATGTTCCTTCAAGTTTTCTTTCATTTGTATTAATACTTTCTCTGATTATTTCTGGAATTCTGCTATTTATGGGGCTCTCCTATGGTTTTCTTCATGTAGATTCATTATTTCAAGCTTAGCAATCATTTTAGGGAAATCCAAAACTTCATGGTCCAAAGCTTTGCAACAGAGACAACTGGGTTTTCCACCAGTGAATTGCTTATCCAGATGGCTTGGTTTTCTGCAACTGTAACATAGGGTCAATCCTCTCTTTCTCTTAAATGATCCCCAACTTCTTATGTGCTGCGCACCAGGATCATGGTATCTAGCTTGCAAAAAAATCTTTTTGGGATCCTGCATCCATTTGTTAGTCCAAATATTCTTTCTATGCATAGTTATAACATATCTATCATTATGCTTATTAGATCTATTCATATCAAACTTTCTTTCATTTATGAATGCCCTAGGTTTCAATATAGGACATAATCTATCAAACATACCTAGATCCATGCTCTAGAAACAAAAAATTTCACTTATCTTACTTCTACAGAGCACAAAGCTTCTAGATCTAATAACTTGTAACTATTCTTACCTTTATTAGAGCACAGGGTTTGCATATCTTACCTCTTTTCTGTATATCTTTCCTATTTCTTTCAAAATTTTCCACTTTTATTTTTCTTAGAGCACAGAGCATTCAGATCTCACTTATTTTCTTCATATCTAATCTTCCTTTCTTCAGATATGACCCTATTCCTGGCACAAAGCTTCACAGGTCGAGTAAAAATTTGTGCACTAGGGCAACAGATCTACGCACGGAGCTTTCTTTTGCACAAAGTTTCTTCTTCCTCAGTTCCCAGCAATCAAAGGTTCAGGTCCCGACAACGAAAATATTTGTTGGCACAGGGGAAGACCCAGGGTTCAACGCCCAAGAGCTCACCAACAAATCCCTAACTACCAGCCCTTTCTGCAACACCTACGAAGCAGATGAAGTCTCACCCGAGGTAGAGGCAGGGGTGGTTGCAAGACTCAAGTGTCTGCAACCTTAGCTGGGACAGAGATATGTGATTATATATTTTACAGGGAACTTAGCATAGATAATTCATCATCATTTAACCCTTATTATACTGCGTAGACAACACAAATCTTCACAGTGTATGCTCAGATCTACAGTATTTCAACACTTAGCCATAGTAACCCATATCAGATCTAGTAGACCATCACTAAGCATCCGCATACACATCAGATCTAACAAACATATATATCTAAGAAGCATAGATCATAAGTGGATATATCAAAGTAGATAGCATAAACAAAGATAAACACATTGAACCAAAGCACATAGCATAACACACAGATTTACGTGGTTCACCCCCCCCCTTGGGGCTACATCCACAAGATCTTCTTCCTTATTATCATCTTCATGTTGTTACAAGCACAAAACCTCAAAAACCCTTCTTCGCATAGGACAGAAGATATGCAAATCTTGCTAGATCCTTCTTCCTTCTGTTACAACACTTAGCTTTCTATATCAACCACACAGTAACTTGCACTTAGCCTTTCAAGCCTTACACAGTTCGCACAGAGAACTTATTCGGCATCGCATAGATGCACTACCAATTGAACTAAGCAATCATATCTACTACTTCTTACATTTCCTATCCTTCTATTCATACATTACAAAAGTGGGCCTAAACATGGGTAAACCCACGGGCTGACATCCCTGTCCCATTACGTTAACCCAAAAATCCTAAAAGGGGCCCAAAAGTGGACCCAGATCCCGTGATATCTTCTTTTCCTGGCGCTCCATCTTTGACAGTATGTCGAAGTCCCAAAAACTTTCAAATATGACCAAGTGTTCCTCAAAACTTGGTCAAGGGCCAACAATCTCTTTTCTCTCCAACATTCTTCTCTCTTTGCCTCAACACATCTCAAAGGATGTGTTCTTTGACTAGCATGTCAAGCACAACAAACCAACAACCTTCCTCTTCCATAGTGTTTCCTAATCTCTTATACCAGTTGTTAGGAATAATCAAAGCCCACGAAAGAAATAATGAACCAACAACAAAAAAATCACATAAATCATGTACACATCATTGAAACATGATTTACCCTAGAAAACTCTTACAGAAAAAACCAACCAAAGGTATCTTTGTTCCCTTGACCAAATATGGACAAGTTGGCCAAATGAGACTTCACCCCTCACCTCCAAGCCAATTATAATGGAGAATATAATCTTATTTAAAGGTTTCATTACATATAATCCACAGGCACAATAGCATGGGCTACCAAAACCATGGACCCAAAAACCACCATTATTGACCTACTCATTGACTATTTCATTGATTCAAGTTTAACCCACAAAAAGGATCATTGTATGGTGTTACCATACCTTAAGGGTTTTAATATTGAATAAAGTGTTCATAATTTCAGATATATAGTTTTTGATTCAATTATAGTGGTTAATTATCATAACAAGTGGTATTAGAGCACTGTCATAGGCTAAGGAGAAGTTTTTCTTTTTCTTTTGTAGATTTTCTTGGGGCAGGTTTTTCTTTTGGCCTATTAACTAAATCATAGTAGCACCAATGCCATTTGAAGTAGAGTGATCATTCCATTTTTATATTAGGGTTATAATCAGGATTATAAGAGGTATCGCATAAGTTACACCCATTTCAATTTGAGGTCTCAAAACCCTCATGAGAAATTCTTGCAATGTGAATATCTCTCTATTTATGAACCAAATTGTAGTAGCACTAATTCCAGTAAAACTAGAATGGTTGTACTATTTCCAGATTGGGGTCGTCATGGTGATTTTGAGAAGCATCATAGAGGATACACCCATTTCAAGTTGGAGCCACAAACCTTGTAGGAAATTCTTGTAGTGTGATTATCTCTCACTTTATGAGCTAGACTACAATAGGACCAATGCCATTAGAAGTAGAATGGTTATGTCATTGTTAGATTGTGGTCGATAGTGATTCTTATCAATATTAAGGGGGTTCTAGCCAATTTAAAATCATAGCCTCAAAACCTTAGCCACAAAAGGATATCCATTGAATATAAGATTCTATGATGTTTTGTTGTAAATGCCCAAGTCTCATACTTATAGTAGAATATTGCATTTAACATTGATATATTAGCCCCATCATTCAAGCATATACAAATTTATATGACAACTTATATAGACGAAGTGTATATCATAAGTTTTCTTGAACTTTCTATAGAGAACATCATTATTGCTTCAATTTGAACAAATTTCTAAGACAAACCCACATTATGCAAACCTTGAAGTAACTTGTATGGAACTATTGTTGCTAGATAATAGCATGTGAATAAATCTAAATGTAGGAACTTTAGAGACATTCCAGAGAGGTATATAAGAGACATATTTGGTTAGTGTGATTTAGAGGAGATTTGTGAGGAAGTGTTAAGAACCAAATATCAATATAGCATAGAAAAACCTCAGAAAAAAGTACTCAAGGCCTTCAAAAAGAGATAATTTCAGATAATAAGCCTCTTCGAGGGGGAAACCTCCTTTTACCCCACTTAAATGTTCAAATCCAAGATGATTCCAAATGAAAATGTCTCCTTGGTATATATAGGAGACTAGGAGGTATAATTACAACTAATGGAATAAAGCGGACATAAATAAAATAACATTACTAATGTAATAT
>JZKD02S2250362.1:151126-168160 GCA_000966675.3 Picea glauca | reverse complement strand
CCCCAAAGCCACCAGTACCCACAGGTGAATCGACAGTTACCCTTTCTCGCCACTTTGGATCTTCCGGATTTGTCAAGGATTTTAAATGATCCTATTTGTCACTCTCCCCAATGGCATGTTATACCAGCCAAGCTTCCTTCGGACATTCCTAAATTTGACGGCAAAGTGGGAGAGGACCCAAACAATCACGTTATGACTTTTCACCTATGGTGTTCATCTAACTCGTTTATGTATGACTCTATTCGTTTACGTATTTTTCAACGAACCCTTACTGGTTCTGCTGCGAAGTGGTATATCGAATTGCCACGTGGTTTCTTCTCTGCCTTCAATACCCTAGCTATGTCTTTCCTTACGCATTACCAGTTACTGATCTGTTATGACACGGGCACTGAGATTTTGACTTCCTTCAAATAAACTAAAGGAACTCATATATTTGATCACATCCATGAGTGGCGAAGGAGACGACGTTTCATTAAACCTGAGCTCCCTAATCAGTTACTGGCAGAATGGTTTACAAAATCATTTGTGAACAAAATCTGTAAGGACATTGGCATGGGTGGCGTAGTCATCGAAGAGTAGGCTATAAGTCATGCTCAATATCTTGACCTCGTTTATTCACAAACGAGAACCCTTTACGATTTATTACCTAAATTACCTCGTCCTAATTCTTCCAGCACTTCAACTACTCCAGTTGCCTCGCATGCAGCTGACGATGTGATTGGTACTGCCCAAGCCCAATCACATGTTGCTTCAAGCACAAACCCTAAATCTGCTTCTTCTAATGTTCAAAATTCTCTGTCTCCTGACACTCCCACCAGCAAGACTTCTGAGGTAATTGTCGTTCAATCTACCCCAGCCGGTAAAAAAAAATCTAAAAAGGGGAGAGGTAAGAATAAGAAGGGAAAAAATAATTCTCAAGCAGAGCAAACCAAAACTACCCCTGTTGACGATAGGGATAAGCGCAAACCACGATACCCTTGCCTTATCTGTGGTGATGATCACTACACGAAGGATTTTCCACGACGTGCCGAGGTCACTAAGTTCCTTCAAGGAGCTCCAAAACCACCTGCACCGGCTGTCCTATCCCAGCCCTTCCCATCTCAACAACAGGCTCAGTTGGTCATCCAAGACCAACCTTCATATTCTACCACCTCCTATGTTTTAATGTGTACTAGCGATTCTAATCAAAACAACGTTGCGCTCACTACTCAAGCCAAAGATTATTCTCCCTCTAAGGAGAAGGTTGACGATTTACCCCCCTCTTTGGTACAACCCTCTCCCATGACTTCACCTACCAATGGTCCTCTTCATCTCGAAAAATCAAGCCTCGACACAGTTCTGCGACCCCCCCCTAAGAGTGTCGTTCGAAAATCAGCTTTCAATCCTCATGCTCGTGCAACCTAGAACTACAACATTGTTGAAGATCTGGCCCAAGCACCTTCTGCGATGTCAGCCCTTGAAGTCCTTCAAACTTGTCCCACATAATGGAAGGCACTGTTGAAAGATATCGATGGAATTGACCCGACGGATACAAATTTAATAATCTTTGACTTGGAAGATCACATTCCAAGGTTACCCCCCCAACTTGCGTTCCAAATCCAAGTGGTTGTCTCTGACAAAAACATTTGCCAAACCATTATTGACGAGGGTGCATCGACATGCGTCATGTCTCTCGCTTGCTGGAAAGCCATTGGCTCTCCTTCTTTGAATGAATCCCAGAACACTCTTAAAGCCTTCAATGGCTCTGATTTTAATCCCTACAGTGTTCTTCCTTCGTTTCCCATCACGTTAGAAGGAAAAATGGTCTAGGTTGAAGTGGAAGTCTTCGACACTCCCCTTGATTATAATCTTCTGCTTGGACGCAGCTGAAATCGATTCCATGCGTGCAGTTGTGTCGACCCTTTTCTGTGTGTTACGTTTCCCACACCAAGGTAAGGTTTTCACCGTCGATCAACTAGCCTTCTTCAATTCTGATACCTGTACTGGCAATGTACCGTTTATTGCTAAAACCCTGCCAGGTTATGAGAATGTCGGTGTAGGCCTTCTCAAGTGATGCAAAACGCGCCACCCAGGACACGTCCGCAACTACCAGGACCTTTTTCTTCTCAGGCCTGAAGAGCTCAAACGCTCTCTTACTCCCCTATCGGGACTTTCCTCTACCCACAGAACTATCCTTATGACTCCCCTGTGTTATATCGGGAAATCAGAGCTTGCGGGATCGCGAGTCCTGCATGCATGAAAATCGGGTATTACAAATCCCCGAACCCCGATGCGTCTCTACCCACAGACTTCTTTCTTTTATCGTGAATTTCCCCGATTGGGAAATTGACACTCACGAGGTCGAAAGTTTCTTACCTTCCGGACCCCTGATTTTCGATTCGCGATGGCTCTCTCTCTCCTTCAACCCCCCTCCGACTAACTCCTTGCACATGTGACCTATCAGTCCATAAGACCATGGGCCCTTCCCTCTATCGGAGTTTCGGAATTCGTGGATTCGAAATGCGTAGAACTTACGCTCACAGAATCCCCGATTCCCCGATTCCCAATGCCACCTAGCGTTGACCCGCTGCATGGTTTGACCTCCTGCCACCTGCCTTATACTCTGGCGCTTATGGTCCACACTCTCGTGCGATCGGGAAATCGCGTATCGGAGTTTCGTGATTTTCGTTGCAACGATTTCCTTATACTCGGAAATCCCGAAATGTCGAACCTTGACTCCTCGGGATCTCTCGCCACGTTTTCCTCTGATCAACGGCTTAAAGCTCTCGTTCGGATATCGCGAATCATGATTCCAATACGCAAGAATTCTATGTATTCGCAAACCCCGATTCTCCGATGAGCTGAAACCCAACTCTACTCCTGATGCTTGCCACGCGTCCTCTTGAGATCAACGGCTGAGGTCTTTTCGGGAAATCGCGGATCACGATTTCGTTCTACCATTGTTTCAGGACCACAGAACCTCTGATATTCCGATGAGCCAAATCCCGATGACTCATGGCTTCTCCCATGCACGCTAAGGTATAACCCGTGCGCAACTTTCCCAGATCTGACGGTTGGCGGGGTTTCGCAACTTTCCTCTGCGAATCCTGACCATCGATTCTCCTCCTCGAGGATTTCTCTGAATTGACTAAGTGTTTCCCTTCGAGACTTGCTCTCCAAGCCTACGACTACAACTCTGCATAACCCTGGTTCGACGAACCTTCTGGGCTCTTTTCCACGATATCAGAAATGCTAACCCTCCTGAGCTTTTCCCATCTGGATCCTCCAGTTGGATTCGTGCACACTTCTCGTGCTTGACCTTCAACAACTCTCAAAGTGTTGAGTCTCTCAGACTCTGCGCTCTCCTGAAAACAATAGTCTATGTCTTCCTTTGCTCAGAATAACCACTGAGACTTCAAGTTCAGCCTGCACTTCTCCTGCATGACTCTACCAGCCCAAACCAACTTCTGGGTGAATGAGAATAAGGGTTTAACTGTCGAGCCTCATCAACGCACTCTATGCGGATGAATTCAACTGCACTCTATGCAGGAATCTCCTGGCTCAGACAGAGAAACAATTGAAACTTATTCTCTTCTCTCTCTCAGACCTCAATTAAAAACCTGAAATCATATGCACAACATATTCAAAGCCAATGCATGACCAGAGAGTAAACATTCATGGACACATAAACAACATACACAGAGAAAACAACACCAGTCATGAAATTGAATCAAAGACTCTCTTCTATTAATTCAAAAACATCTGTACATGGGTGTTCTCCATAAATTCTCTGCTTGTTCTCTCTTCTTTCTCCTGAATGAATGATTCTGAATAATGTCACAATGTACAAGTGAGGGTGTCTATATCCATTTTCCCTCCCAGACTCTAAAACTGTCTAATCTAGATTTAAACATTTATCTACCTGCATTAAATCTAATAAATGCCTATTATCTAATTCAGACAAGAGCGTAAGGCTCGAGGTCTGCTACAATACAACAAGCACTCCTTCATAAATATTTCATTGAAGGATATGGCGCTTCATCTTAAATGAAAATTCAAAAAAAAAAGAGTTATCAAGCTTATATGTCATGTGTTTAAAAACACATGCGCTGGCTCCACGCTTGCTGAGTTGGCGATGCTCCTGCATCATACTCCTCAGCTTGAAAACTTTCATGGGCTCCTATCCATGAGCTCCGGCACAGTCTGTCCATGTTTTTGGATAACTGCTTCTGTCTCCCAGCTGGCATCCTCCACTGGGTGGTTCTTCCATTTCACCAGATACTCGAAGTATTGTTTCCATCTGGTCTTTTTGCTCACTCTTTGGTCAAGTATATGTTCCATCTGTGGTTTCTCTGCAATTGGCATCTTCTTCTGCCACTGGATCTCTAGATGCTCATCATTTCCAGTCCCTACTTCCTCAACTTTATATGGATATAAGTCTGAGACATTGAATGTCGGAGATATTCCGATGTCATCCGGCAATTCAATCTCATAAGCATTTTCTCCCAGCTTCTTCAGGACTCTGCATGGCCCAATTTTCTTCATTTTCAGTTTGTTGTATGTTCCCCTTGGGAACCTTTCTCTCCTCAGATGTTCCAGAACTAGATCACCAACCTCGAATTGAAGTTGTCTCCGATGTTGATCTTCTCTGCGCTTGTACTCCTGATTTGTTTCCAGCAACCGCTGCTTCATTCTGCTATGAAGTTCTTCCATCGCCTGTGCGAATTCTTCAGTGCTTGCACTCTTTGTCATCATCTGCTCTGAATCCCTCAGTTCATATACTCCTCTTGGCTTCCTACCATAAACAATTTCAAATGGGATTTTGCCTGTGCTCCTGTTCACAGAATCATTGTATGCAAACTCCGCCTGTGGCAACACATTTTCCCAACTGCTATGGTGCTCTGTCACCAAGCTTCTTAATAAATCTCCTAAGCTTATGTTTACCACCTCTGTTTTCCCATCCCTCTGCAGATGATAGGCTGAACTAAACATTAAGTTAGTCCCCATCTTCTTCCAGAGTGTCCTCCAGAAATGTCCAATAAATTTTGTATCCCTGTCCGATACTATGCTTCTGGGTAAACCATGAAGTCTAACAATCTCCTTGAAGAACAAATTTGAGACATGAGTTGCATCACTGGTCTTATGGCATGGAATAAAATGTGCCATTTTTTAGAACCTGTCGACCGCCACAAAGATCGAATCATGTCCTCTTTGCGTCCTACGCAATCCCAGTACGAAATCCATGCTGATTTTATCCCACGACCTCTCAGGTATGGGTAAGGATTGATAAAATCCCGCATTCTTCTTCCTGCCCTTTGAATGCTGACAAATCCTGCACCTGTCAACAAACTTTTTGATATCTGTTCACATTTTCGGCCAGAAATAGGCTTCACTTAACTTTGCAAATGTCTTATCGTGGCCAAAATGTCCTGCTAATCCGCCACTATGCTTTTCCTTTAGCAGATTCTCCCTCATGGAGCAATGTGGAATGCATAACTGATTGCCTCTGAATAATAGCCCATTTTGGATCATGTAATCCATCCACGGGCTTCTGTCTCTGAGAACTGGATTCTCAGCTGCCTTGTATGCCTCTGCAAAATCTGCATCACCTGCATACATGTCTTTTAGATTTTCAAAACCCAAGGTCTTGACTCGAAACTCCTGTAGCAACAAACACTTCCTGCTCAAAGCATCAGCCACTTTGTTAGCAGTCCCTGAAATGTGTTTAATGACAAATGTAAAATTCTGCATATACTCTACCCATTTAGCATGTTTCTGATTCAACTTCTCCTGTTGAGTCACAAACTGCAATGCATGATTATCACTATACAAAACAAATTCCTTCGGGACCAAGTAATGCCTCCACTTCTTCAACGCCTGTATGATAGCATAAAATTCTTTATCATACGTTGAATACTTCACCTTGGCTTCATCCAAATTCTCGCTGAAATATGCGATTGGTCTGTCCTCCTGGCTTAAGACCGCTCCTATGGCAAAGCCACTTGCATCACATTTCACCTGGAAAACTTTGGAAAAATCTGGCAACACCAAAATCGGTTGTTCGGTGATCTTTCGCTTCAACAGATTGAAGCTTTTCTCTGCCTCTTTAGTCCAATGAAAAGATTTATGTCTTTTCTTGACCGTGTCCATCATTGCTGCGCTAATTCCACTGAAGTTCCTAATGAATTTCCTATAGAAACTTGCCAATCCATGGAAACTTCTCACCTTGAAAACATTCCTCGGTGATGGCCAATTCTTAATCACCTCTACTTTACTTGGATCCATATTTAATTCATTTGCCGATATGACAAACCCCAAGTAACCGAGTTCTCTTTTCATAAATGAAGACTTCCTCATGTTGATCAAAAACTTCTCTTGCTGTAACTTCCTCATTACTGCAGCTAAATGCTTTAGATGCTCTTCTTTTGATTTGCTGAAAATTAATGTCATCCAAATAAACAATGAAAAACTTACCAATAAACTCTTTCAGCACTTCATTCATCAGCCTCATGAATGTACTCAGTGCATTTTTCAAGCCAAACGGCATGACCAGCCATTCGTACAAACCTTCGTTAGTCTTGAAGGCTGTCTTCCATTCATCGCCTTTCCTCATGCGAATTTGATGGTATTCGCTTTTCAAATCCACTTTTGAAAAAAAAATTGCCCCACTCAGGCAATCCATCAAGTCAACCATTCTCGACAGTGGAAATCTATACCTGATGGTGATTTTGTTAATGGCTCTGGAGTCTGTACACATTCTCCATCCTCCATCCTTCTTTGGACTTAGTACCATTGGAACGACACACGGACTAAGACTTTCCTTGACCAATCCTTTATCCAGCAGCTCATGTACCTGTCTTTTGACCTCTTCATTCTCCTGCGGCGTCAACTTGTACGCTGCTTTGTTTGGAAAACTTGCTCTTGGTATGAGGTCTATATGATGGCTTATGATCCTCATCGATGACAACGAATGAGGTAATTCATCCACCACTATATCAGCGAACTCTTCCAGTAGTTCCTGAATTTCCTTTGGTAGATCATCCACTCTTGTGCTGGTCAAAACAACTCTTGGTTTCCTGACCACAAAGAATTGTGGATCTTCCTTCTTCTTTACTTCTGCCAGAAGTTCCTTCCCACTCATGAGAAGTATAGTATTTCTCGGCTCTGGTTTTACTTCTTTATCCTTAATTGGATTCAGTGTATGTGCTCTTCCATTCTTCTCCAAAGTGTACGTGTTCATCTTCCCATCATGAACTACGTTTCTGTCATATTTCCATGGTCTTCCTAGCAATACATGACATACATACATAGGAATAACATTGCATAAAATCCTATCATTATATCTTCCTATCTTGATGTCAACTAAGCATTGTTTAGTGACATTTACCTGATGTCCCTTCTGCAGCCATGAAACTTTGTATGGCCTCGGGTGATCAGTGGTTTCCAACTCCATCTTTTCCACCATCTCGGTCGAAACGAGATTGCCTGTGCTTCCGCTATCCACAATAACCTAGCATTTCCTGTCTTTGGTCTTGCATGTGGTTCTAAAAAGCTTGTTTCTTTGAATTGCGTCCTCCACCTCCTTCTCGGGTGTTAAGATAAATTTACGCATCATCAACGACCTTCCGTCTTCTGCGTCTTCTTCCTCATCATCTCGCCTCTGTGCTTGGGCGATGTGAGATTCTCCCCTGTCCTTCTTCCTATCTGGACAATCAACTGCCTTGTGTCCATTCTTTGCACATATTAAGCATGTGATGACTCCACCTCTGCCTCTTCCTCTACCTCTGGTACGAGGAAATGTGTTCGTGTCAGCGTATCCTTCGCCTTGTTCTGTTTGCGGCCTTCGTTGTTCAGCGTGCTGGCCTCGCTATGAACTTCCACCTCTTTCTGTTCTATTCTGAGGCTTTTTCCAGTCATCCTTAGATTTCTGGAACCTATCTTGAGCAATTGACTTACCTTTGGGCTGACTCCTGCCCCTGCCCCTCTGACTTTGTTTACGGCTCAGCTTCTCCTCCACTTTTAGAGCCAATTGGTATACATCCTCCACTGTTCAGATGGTTGCCAAATTTAGTTCATCCTGAATTTCATACCTCAGGCCATTCATGTACCTGGCCACCTTTTCATCACTGCTTTCATGATGACCTGATCTAATATTCAATCTGTAAAATTCCTTAGTATACTCCTTCACTGTCATCAGCTTCTGTCTCAGGTTCTGCATCCTCCTGAATAGAGAAATTTGATAGTCCCTGGGAATGAATTTTTCCTTCATCTTTGCAATCATCCTATCCCAACTCTTAATCTTTTGCTTGCCTTGGCAATGCCTGTCAGCTTGCAGTTCATCCCACCACAAGGCTGCATGTCCTTTTAATATTGTGACGACATGTCTGACCTTCTTATCATCTTCGATATCTTCATAATCGAAGTAAGTGTCAAGAGCTCTAATCCAATCTAGCAGCTCTTCTGCATCCAGACTTCCCTCATAAGCTGGAATGTCCATCTTTGTTTTCGAACTCATCTGAGCGATAGCCTTAATCAAATGCTCATTGGCTGCATCTTCTGCTGGGATTCCTTCTTCTTCATGTCCTGCACCACCTTCATCCTCAAATTCGCTGATATCTCCCGCATCAGCGTTCCGCCTTCGTGATGTCTCCATGTCCTCCATTCTGGCACGAAGATTTCGTATTTCTCTCTCCACGTCTGGATTCTGTCCTTGGCTACTTCTTTCTCTGGACATTTCTTTTTCTCTAGACAATTCCCTTTCCTCCTCTGGATTGGGTGATTCTCTACCTCTTCTCCTTGGTGGCATGGTGAATTCTCCTTTCTTCTCTGCTCTTATACCACTTGATGCAAAATGCGCCACCCAGGACATGTCCGCAACTACCAGGACCTTTTTCTTCTCAGGCCCGAAGAACTGAAATGCTCTCTTACTCCCTTATCAGGACTTTCCTCTACCCACAGAACTATCCTTATGACTCCCCTGTGTTATATCGAGAAATCGGACCTCGCGGGATCGCGAGTCCTGCACGCATGAAAATCGGGTATTACAAATCCCCGAACCCAGATGCGTCTCTACCCACGGACTTCTTGATTTTATCGTGAATTTCCCAGATCGGGAAATCGAAACTTATGAGGTCGAGAGTTTCTTACCTTTCGGACCCCCGATTTTTGATTTGCGATGGCGCTCTCTCTCCTTCAGCCCCCCTCTGACTAACTCCTCGTGCATGTGACCTACCGGTCCATAAGGCCACAGGCCCTTCCCTCTATTGGAGTTTCAAAATTCATGTATTCGAAATGCGTAGAACTTACACTCACGGAATCCTCGATTCCTCGATTCCCGATGCCACCTGGCATTGACCTGCTGCACGGTTTGACCTCCGTCCACCTGTCTTATACTCTGGCGCTTATGGTCCACACTGTCGTGCGATCGGGAAATCGCGTATCGGAGTTTCACGATTTTCGTTGCAACGATTTCCTTGTACTCGGAAATCCCAAAATGTCAAACCCTGACTCCTCGGGATCTCTCGCCACTTGTCCCTCCGATCAACGGCTCAAATCTCTCATCGGGATATCGCGAATCGCGATTCCAATACGCGATAATTCTATGTCCTCGCAAACCCCGATTCTCCGATGAGATGAAACCCGACTCTGCTCTTGATGCTTGCCACGCGTCCTCTTGAGATCAACGACTGAGGTCTTTTCGGGAAATCGCGGATCGCGATTTCGTTCTACCAGAGTTTCAGGACCACGGAACCTCCGATATTCCGATGAGCCAAATCCTGATGACTCCTGACTTCTCTCATGCACGCTAAGGTATAACCCTTGCGCAACTTTTCCAGATTTGACGGTTGGCGGGGTTTCGCAACTTTCCTCTGCGAATCCTGACCGTCAATTCTCCTCCTCGAGGATTTCTCCGAATTGACTAAGTGTTTCCCTTCGAGACTTGCTCTCCAAGCCTACGACTACAACTTTGCATAACCCTGGTTCGACGAACCTTCTGGGCTCTTTTCCACGATATCAGAAGTGCTAACCCTCCTGAGCTTTTCCCATCTGGCTTCTCCAGTTGGATTCGTGCACACTTCTCGTGCTTGACCTTCAACAACTCTCAAAGTGTTGAGTCTCTCAGACTCTGCGCCCTCCTGACAACAGTAGTCTATGTCTTCCTTTGCTCAGACTAACCACTGAGACTTCAAGTTCAGCCTACACTTCTCCTGCACGACTCTACCAGCCCAAACCAACTTCTGGGTGAATGAGAATAAGGGTTTAACTGTCGAGCCTCATCAACGCACTCTATGTGGATGAATTCAACTGCACTCTATGCAGGAATCTCCTGGCTCAGACAGAGAAACAATTGAAACTTATTCTCTTCTCTCTCTCGGACCTTAGTTAAAAACCTGAAATAATATGCACAACATATTCAAAGCCAATGCATGACCAGAGAGTAAATATTCATGGACACATAAACAAAATACACAGAGAAAACAACACCAGTCATGAAATTGAATCAAAGACTCTCTTCTATTAATTCAAAAACATCTGTACATGGGTGTTCTCCACAAATTCTCTGCTTGTTCTCTCTTCTTGCTTCTGAATGAATGATTATGAATAATGTTACAATGTACAAGTGAGGGTGTATATATCTGTTTTCCCTCCCAGACTCTAAAACTGTCTAATCTAGATTTAAACATCTATCTACCTGCATTAAATCTAATAAATGCCTCCTATCTAATTCAGACAAGATCGTAAGGCTCGAGGTCTGCTAGAATACAACAGGTGCTCCTTCATAAATATTTCATTGAAGGATATGGTGCTTCATCTTAAATGAAAATTAAAAAAAAAAGAGTTATTAAGCTTATATGTCATGTGTTTAAAAACACATGCGCTTGCTCCACGCTTGCTGAGTTGGCGATGCTCCTGCATCATCAAGGACTCCTCGTTAATGGGTACTTTCCCCATTCCACCGCCCGATGTTCCACACCCGTATTTTGCTTCCATCAACATGATCACCACCTTGCCTCACGAACTTCCTGCATCTCACGACCCCTGGATAGTCCCTGACCCTGGAGATCATCTTCGTTTCGGTGACGAAATGACGTTAAGTCCAGTTGAATCCGCTTATCAGGCCATTCAATCAGCAACACCTTCTACCCATTCTCTTGATGAGTTGTCTCCCGATCCTTTTCGTGTTATTTTTCCCACTGACGAGATGATCATGTCCTTCATGGAGGACACCCCATGGGACGATGGGCATCATCATTCCATCCTCTTTCTGGAGCAACATACTCTTGAGAACTACCAACGGATTTCGACCCCGTCGACCGTTGTCATCATCTCGACCGTTCCCGAGTCTACACACAATGTGTTTTCCGAAGGGAACTTAAGCAATATCTCGCCAACGATTCCCATTGACATGTCCATCAAACCTGGAATCGTTGAAAATGTCCATATTGGAGCTTCGTGTTCCCCTCACGAAATAGTCGCCTATATGTCCTTGTTCAAAGAGTTTCGTGACATCTTCTCCTGGAGCTATGAAGAAATGTCAGGTATCGACCCTGAGATTGTGATACATGAGATTAAGACATATCCTGACGCTAAACCCATCTGGCAATGCCTTCATCCAGTTCACCCACGTAAAGCGGCTGCTATAAAAATCGAAGTCGAGAAACTTCTAAAAGTCGACTTTATTTATCCAGTGGCTCTTACAGACTGGGTTTCCAATCTTCTCCCGATTGACAAGAAATAGGGCACCATTCATGTATGCGTTGATTATAGGGATATTAACAAGGCTTGTCCAAAAGACAACTTTCCTACCCCCTTTGTCGATCAGATTATCGATGACTGTGCTGGAAGTGAAATATTCTCTCTCATGGATGGTTTGTCCGGATATAATCAAATCAACATCGTTCCCAAGGATCAACATAAGACAACTTTTATTTGTCCTTGGGGTACTTTTGCCTATCCAAAACTTCCTTTCGGTCTCAAGAACGTTGGCGCTAATTTTCAACATGCTATGTCTTATGCTTTCCATGATATCAAGCACATCATTCAATGCTATTTGGATGATTTATCCACTCATTCAATGCGTAGAGTCGATCACCCAACCCACCTCCGAGCCATTTTCATTCGTTGTTGGTTCTACCGTATACGTTTGAATCCTCACAAGTGCGTCTTCTGTGTGGAATCCGACCGTCTTCTAGGATTTATCATTTCACGTCATGGGATTCGGGTGGATCCTTTGAAGGTTGAGGAGATTCTTACTCTCCCTCCTCCTTCTACACTTCGCCAGTTGCAAAGTTTGCAAGGGAAAGCAAACTTTCTTCGTCGTTTTATCCCAAATTACGCTGAAATAACTCGTGGTTTTACGCGGCTATTAAAGAAGGATTCAGAGTTCGTCTGGGATACTATTTCCAACAACGCTTTTGAGGCTTTGAAATTGTCCCTCACATGCGCTTCGCTTCTTTTTCCCCCCGATTACAGTCGTGATTATTTCCTTTATCTTGTTTCCTCGGAGTACACTATTGGTATGGTTCTCGTTCAAGAGGATGATGCTCACGATGAACATGTTATTTACTACTTGAGTCGAAGTCTCACGCCAACTGAAATCAAGTATCAACATGTCGAGAAACTGGCCTTAGCTGCCGTCCAACCCGTCCAACGCTTCCGGCACTATATCCTCTCATGCAAGACTACGGTAATTTCTCATTGCAACCCTATGCAACACATTTTGACACGTCAATTGCTATGGGGAAAATACTCCAAATGGATTGTGATACTCCAGGAGTTTGACTTGGAATTCGACCGTGCCAAGTCCAAGAAGTCCTTAGTTTTTGCTGAGTTGATATGCGATTTTCCCCATTTTGCAACGAAAAATGTAGCAGTTGATTCATTACCCGATGAATCTCTTTTCCTTATTAGCACTGATGATCTTTGGTATCGATATATCATTATATATCTCCAAACCCAGACTTTCCAGCCAACTTTGTCCAGTACTAAATGACGTCAAATACGCTATCAAGCTTGTCAATACATTATCCTCGGGGATACTCTTTATTGTCGAGGGATTGACTCTGTTTTTCGACGTTGTCTAACATTCGACGAAGCTTAGAAAGCTCTGAATGACTGCCATTATGGAGCATGTGGTGGTCATATGTCTGGGTATGCTACTGCCCAGAAGATCTTATGCGCCGGGTATTTTTGGCCTTCTTTGTTTAACGACAGCATCACTGCCATTTAGAAATGCCATGCCTGCCGGACCTATAATCAGAAGATTCGGTCACATCCTGCTCCTCTTCACCCTGTGGTCTCAGTTGGTCCCTTTGCAAAATGGGGCATCGATTTCATGACATGTCACCCTCACTCGATCGGGGGGCATGGTTACATCATTGTAGCTGTTGATTACTTTACGAAATGGGCTGAGGCGATGCTGACATTCGACAACACTGGAAAGACTACAACATTATTTCTTTTTAATCACGTCATAGCTCGTTTTGGTGTTCCCCAAGCTATCGTCACCGATCACGGTAGCCACTTTAGGAATTTTATGATGTCTGAACTTACTGAAAAGTTGGGTCTTTGCCATGATAACTCAACACCCTATTATCCACAATCCAATGGCCAAGTCGAAGCGATTAACAAAGTTCTCATAACTATGCTTCGACGAATGATTGGGATTCATAAAACAAGTTGGAACACAATGTTCTTTTCAGCATTGTGGGCGTACCGGACATCTGTCAAGTCCGCTACTGGGTTTACACCTTTTCAGTTAGTCTAAGGTGTGGAAGCCATTCTCCCTATCGAATGCGAGATACCCTTTTTAAAACTAGTTTTTGAACTCCTACCCAACACTTTTGCTGAAGAAGAACGTCTATTGTATCTTATGCGATTAGATGAAACTCGACGTGATGCCACCCTAGTTATAGAAGCCCAGAAAAAATGTGTCAAGGCCCAATACAACAAGCATGTCAAGCCTCGCATTTTCTTCGAAGGTGATCTGGTTCTCCTCTATGAATAAGATCAAGATATGTTAGGAGCTGGGAAATTCGAAGCCATGTGGTGAGGTCCTTATATAGTTCGACGAGTTTTGGAAAAAGGAGCTTATGAGTTAGTATATTACGATGGTATCCCTTTGAGTGAACCTAGGAATGGGTTGTACTTGAAAAACTACTATGAATAAAATTATCTGTGCACTAGTACTTGTATTTTTATTGTATCATACTTTTTGTGTGTTACTATAGCTTGCTTTTGTCGTTATCTAGTCTCTGCCCTTATGTGACGTTGTGTTTGATTTCCAGATGTCAGAGTCTTCGCTACCCTATATTGGCTTCGCTGATGGCCCTAGCCGTAGTACTCATAACCTTGCTTCTGTTGCGTGGGCAATTTATGCCCCTACAAACGAACTTGTCTCCTTACGAGGTGTGTGCCTCGGTCATGCGACCAACAACATTGCAGAGTATAACACCATTATTGAATTATTGGTTGATTCTATCTCGCTCGGAATTTGTCATTTGGTTGTGCGACTTGATTCGCAGCTTGTAGTACTACAGTTAAGTAATGTATACTCTATTCGAAGTCCTACTTTGTTATGGGTGTATTTGCGAATTCGCCTTTTGGAACGTTATTTTGATCACATTGAATATCAACATATTCCTAGATGTCTAAATACATTAATAGATGAATTGGCTAATTATGTATTGGACAGACATTTAAATCATTTATAAATCAATCACATCAATATTCACACAAGGTAAGGTAAACCGATAGAAGTCGTCTGTATATATAATGATCAAAAGAGTTTTTTACAAAAAAGTTTGTCTGAAGACCAAAATGTCAAAATCTGAAGCTCATAGCTTCTACAAAGTGATGTCATGGATGACATTCACGGTAACACACGACTTCCCGACCAACCCTACGAAGTAGTCAAATCATGGACCCTGACACTCCTATAGTATGACGATGATCGCATCATGGAACCTATTCCAGACTCGTGTCTGGAATATCTGCGGTCAAGCCCTCCAGATTTTGTTCCACCACTTGATAATCCTCAGCATATTGTGGCACTGCCACTACCTCTCCTCACCGCTAAATGGGAGAAGTACCAGGAGGTTTGTAAGTTCCAACATCTATGACATCAACAAATGATTTTGTATTAGTCTTTGGACGAACATATAAAACAAAAATATTTGAATATGATAAAAATTCACAAAACATTTAAAAAGAGAAATGTGTGTACTTCTTACCAAGGTTCCCCCATTGAGCATCCTCTGGAAATACTAAATACGGATCTCCTCGAAAATCCAACCCGGCATAATCATAGTCGTCAACCATCAACAGTTGTGGTTGAAGCCAGTAAAAGAAAGTATCATCATACTTGATGATCGGTCCAAACACGTGTCGGGCGATAAGCTGACACCATCTCAACATCCTTGGATCCTTGCGAGTCAGTATATTCCACTCAACCTACAACCTCAGTAATGGGACTCTCTCAAGGAAGAAGGACACCAACAAAGATTTGTACCCGAATTGCTTCAAGTTGCCTCGTCTGCATTTGGTAAACTGTATTTTTACGCTACGAAGCATTGCATCTGCCCAGTTGAATACTCGAGGCTTAGTACACTTAATAGCATAATGGAAGTAACTCTGTAATGCCATCTGAGGAGCAGAACTCCCATCCATCTGAGCTATGGTGAATAGGATAGTATGGAGGGTCAAATCTCGTACCCCCCAAATAGCTACTTTTCCTTTCTTTCTCTTAACCTTGGGAACGTAGTGTAAACGGCAGTACTCACTCATCTGTAACCCACCACCTCCGCTACCAGTCAGGCTCACATAGTACCCCCGCCGAGACAATCCAGTCAAAAAGTAAATGTCCTCAATGTCTAAGGAAAGTGTGTGGACCCCCACATGAAATACCTGCTAATCAGGGTCCCACATATGCACCAGGTGTTGTAGGAAAATCTCCCTGCAGACAAGTAGATCACCTCTAAGGCTTGACCTTAACCCTAGACAGAAAAATGATTAACGTGAACACTGAATTCCTTTCAAATCTATCTAAACTAATGCATGAGAAGGGAGGATAACAAAAGTACCTTTTAATCGACGTTTGTCCCTGCATGCTCCGAGTTGCGCTCCAATCCTTTTGCTCCTCGCTGAGGTCTGTGGACAAAACAAGATATGACCACTTCCTACTCTATTGACATTAGCTTGAAAACAAATCTATCAATAAATGATAATTTCATGTAACATCAGACACAAACTAGAAAGAAACAGGCCAAGTGTGTCATATTAATGAGAATAATGACAGCAGTACTTACAATCGTAGATGTGAATGCGACAGCTTCGTCAAGTCCTCTTTGTCTAACCCTTGCCTGAAAGATCCACAACCTGGATAACAGCAGCTTCACTGATCACTCTCCTTTGGTTGACTGTCAGTTTCCTCCAAGATCATAAGTTTCCTATGTTCAATTCTTCCTCCCTTTTCCACCATCATAGAGCCTGTTTATATAGGCTGGGAGGGGCCTAACCTCTTGAGTTATGTTTGGAACCAGTTGGGAACCTTCTCCTTAGATCAGGGATCTTTTGATGAAATCAAGAATTCGAGCACAAATTCCTCCTAATCTCAAATGATCCTCCCCTTATTCTCCTCAACGGGCTAACAACTGACCCAGAATAGGGAGCGCTCCCTCAGAAAGGGCATCAGAGCGTTGTAACGCTCCTGGTGAGCCTTGGGAAAGCACCAGTGCTCTCAAGATGAGAAACGCTCCTTCAGAAGGGCCTGAGGGGAATTATAATGCTCCTTGAAGCATGGTAGAGGAGCACCATCACTTCTGCAGCTGTAGTAGGGGAGTGTTCCCCCTCCAAACCAGTGTTTCAGGGTCTCTTTCAGGTGTCAAGCGTTATTTGATTCCAGTAAACCAGTTCTACTCTTTCAAATTAGTTATGTGAGGTGTTATAAGTGCCTCCTTAGTGTCGTTATCATGGCATCATGTCTGAACATCATTTGCGACACTAGTGACCAACTTGCGACACTTGCGAAAGTTGTAGGGAAGATGCGACACTTAC
>JZKD02S2250351.1:22558-36776 GCA_000966675.3 Picea glauca | reverse complement strand
AGGCATAGAGAGGTAGACACAAACACATAGATAGGTGATGAAGTAATGAGGCAAAAGCAATATGGAAATGCAGTTCTTGGTGCAAAGATTGGCTAATTGTGCCACGAGGTGGACAATGGAGTGAAGTTGACACAAAAGAATTTGTTTTGGGGTGACTTCATAATGCATCAAGGTGAGGGGTGACCTTGCCTTGGTTTGAGGGTTGTGAATATTTACCAAATTGTGAAAGGAAGTGACCAATTTATGCATGAGGGTGTGCAGTATCAAGGAGTGTGATAGTTGGTCTAGCCATTCAACTAGTTGGAGACTTGGGCGAGAACAACAACATGAAAAGGGGGTCAAGATTACAGATGCACCAACAGGTTTGAAGTGCAACACTTAGAGATTGTGGAGGATATTATTGATGAAGATCGAACGATAGCAATAGTAGTGAGGAAAGGATGGATACTTTCCTTAGTCTTTTGAGGTTGACAGAGTGATGAATATGCGACATAAAAGACTAAATTCAGGATCAGGAAGGCACATCTCAAGACTTGGACGTGAAAATTGGATTGATCACCTGACTAGTAGATGTATTTAGATGCATAATGTGTAGAGACATGGAAAATTTGGTTGATGTATGATCACAACAGTGAGTCATGGGGAGTTCAACACTTAGAAATTTTTTTGAAGTGAAGTGGGAAACAGTCCGTTGCAGTAGGCAGTGACAAAAACAAAATGGAATAACAACAAGGAAACACCATCACGACAATATTGTGCAAATCAATTTGGATGAATTTCATCATTGGAGTTGGGTGAAGTGACCGTATTGACTCAGGAAACATATCGTACATAGTTGGATGTAGTTGCAATAACCTTGTTTTCCCTAGTATATAATTAATCACGTCTAATGATTTCCATGCCATGACATATGAACCTTATAATTGTATTCTTGTTTATCTGGAAAATTACAACTAGTTGAATGATGGGTGAAGCCTTGAAAAGTATTGTCCATGATACCATGAGAGGGATTAGTGAGGGGGGGAAAAGGGGGGGACTCATGTGTAAAATATCCCAATCCACCTTGATGAATAATGTGGAGGAAATAACCATATTTCCTCTAGATCACAGCTAAAGTAAAACACTTGATGAGAAGGGGGTTAGTAGTTGAACAACCAACCACCATCAAATAAATGAAAGTATGGGAAGACCTAGCTAGGATAGTAGAAAATATCAGCCAGAGGTACCACATAGTACCATTTTCTGTAGACCAAGTTGACCACACAAGTTCCTTTTGACAAAAGGAAGAAAAGGGGGCAGGTCGAGAACCTTTGGGGGTGATGAAAGAGACTTGTGAGAATTTCCCAAAAAAAGTGAGCACAAGGGTGTGGGTACTGGAGGAGAGCTCTGGTTTTGGAAAATACATGAGAAGCGGATACAAAAGGAGAGATCCCATGTGTGGGCAGACGGGTGTGAGCCTCAATGAAAAAAAATTGTTTGCAGATTGGTATGAGAAAAAATAGACTCAAATTTAAAAGAGAGGGCCATGAAATTGGTACAGGAGGAGAACCTAAGAAATCTCATGGAATCCCTAGTCATGGTGGGTATAAGGATTTCCAAACAATGAAGGTGTGAAGGAGAGTATACTTCACCTTTCCAAATTCTTTGAGGTTCTGAGAGAAATCCCTAGTGGTATCATGGCATGACATAGGGGTGTACTACTGCTGAATTTATAGAGCAAGCAATGCTTATGGTTGGGTGGAAAGGCATTCACCCATAGTCATTTGGTTGGTTAACTTTTTCACTGAACAAATAAGTATTTGTATGGTCTGTGTGTAGAGTGAAATGAATGGATGTTGTTTGTAATTACTCTTAAATGTGCATGTCTATAAATGAACTGAATGGTTGTAACTTGTGATGCATTCATGGAATGCATGTTTTTTTCATTGGTAAGCCTATGTATTGAACCTTTGTGGATATATGATAGATATGTATGATTTACACCTCTAAACATAAGAACTCTATATTTTTCCTTGAAGGATAAAAAATACTCCATATCGATGTAATGGAAATAAAATGCATGGTTTGGACAAGAACATGTAAGTAAAAATAATGTTGGATGCCTATGTTATCTAGGGCGCATAGTAATAGGGAGGTCCATGTTTCAAGGCGATTTGGAATTTTGAGGTAGATCTCCATGGAGAAAATTAGTGCCACATGTCACGCCATGTGACAGGCGATGATAGGGACACATGTCGTATTAGGTGGTAGTTTTTGGATAGGCCATGTGTTGAAGGTGCCATCTAGGCCCTGGGCTGGGCATTGGAATTACAATGTGGTGCAAATATGGTTTCACCCGGGGAGCCAATATGGAAATACCCCGGAATATAAAATATCAACAATTTGAAAAACAATGTCAAGTGGGAATGGTCGGGGGGTCGATAAGCCGATGGTCTGGTGGGCCAGGTTGTAGGTATCAAGACAACATCCACACCAGTAGTGATGTAGACATTAGGAGGTGATGCATTATGATACATCATAGCCTTGTTAGAGGAAACATGTGACATAAATCCACGTGGTGGTGAGGTGGACTTTGACCAAGAAGGTCTAAAACTTCAAAAGGCCATAAATTTTGATCGAGAGCTCAATTTTGAGCATGGTGATTGTTTTTGGAAATATATTAATGAGCAGAAGATGATGGTGCCCTCGAAATACGCATTTGAGATGGATAAGAATTTTTTTTTTTTAACACCCCATCCCTTAAAAGGTATTTAGGGGCTTGGGTGTCTTACAAAGTTGTATTAGAGCAGAGTTAAAACACTAGGCCTAGATAGACCAGAGATCGATAACAAGAATGGTATAACAAGGCCAAAATGATCATGTCAAAAAGAGTTTCTCTGCATCAAAAAAATTGTTTATTATCTGCACAAGTTCCTTGAGAAGGACTACATATTGAAATCTTGTTTTGGGGTTTCTTTCAACATAAGAATTGTTTTTTCATCATGGATTGATATCTTCTCCTAAATGAGTGGGTATATGTTGACAAACATCAATGGTTGAACGTGAATGTTAATGGCTAAAAATGGCAGAATCCTGTTAATGGCTACTTAAGTTTAGAGAGTAAATGAACTAGTGGTTGTAATACTACCTGTAAGAATGGGTTGATGGAACCCATAGAAATTGTGATTGCTACTTAAATAAATAGACTAAGACATATATATACAATTTCTTATGTTTAGAGTACTGATGGAAAATGTATAAGATTAGTTACTTGACTTGTAATGAACGAAACTTGTTGCTGGAATAATCTAGTTAAAAAAAAGGAGTTCTTTGAACTGTTGATAGTCCTCATAAAAGAGGTGAAATCACATGAACATATGAGCCATTTTAGGAACTCATGGCTATACTAAAGAAAATGTATATGCCTGTTGACCCGAGTACTTGTTTATGCATGAAAATGCAAGGTGTGGGTATGTTGTAATGCATATGATAAGGAGTAAGCATGTATGTAACATGCAAATATACCTATTATAACCTGTGGTTGGTTGTAAAGTATGGTATGATGATGGAAATTTTAATTGAGGATGTTTTGGTATCAATAGAAGAGTTAAAAACATGAATAAAATGATGATAATGAAATTTGCATACACTCTTATGAGATTACATATGTAATATATCAATGAAGGAGTTGATCCATAATATGGTAAAGAAAATGCTTGGGAATTTTCAGAAGACCAATGGGTCAGATTAACAACTAGAGTTGGATTGTAGCCATATACATATGGTTTAGTATGATCAAGTAGAAAATCGAGGGAATATTAAAAAAATATTCCCATGGTAAAGGTATGTTGACCAAGAATGGTTTGAGAGACTGGAATTGGCAGTCTTCTGCCTTGGGTAATGATATAATTACCTATTTGTATTTTATAAATTTTTGGGATGCTTTTGTAGCAAATGGACAAGAGTGACCTCTTGCTGGTTGTTGTCAAATAAGACAACACAATTATGGATATGTCTGTGAGACTAGTCATGTGGATGGCTGTAAGTTCTCATTAGGAAAGGATGATATAAAAATTCAATAAATGAATAGGAATGATATATAAATGTGCAAATGATGCACATGTATGATGTATGAGTATATGTATACTAAAGGCATGATATGAATGCCTGCATAAGTGATATGTGAGAAAATATTTGTACTTTCCTAGATTGGAAATGCCATGGATGCATGGCTGACCATATGTAGAAGGGTCTGAACTGTCTTTTTTAAATAATATCTTGAGGAAGGTGTACTTCATTCCTTAGGAAAAAATATGGTATAAAATGATGAAAGAGCAATAAGAAAGGATGTTATGTTGTTATGAATAGAAGGAAATATGATTGTTCCTTCAAGAATTTCGTGTAAATGATTGTGAACAAATCATGAGTGAAATGGTTTAAATCGATATGCAAGTGAAACTATAAAGTGTGCCTATTATATACACACACATCATGTTGAAGCATGTAGTTAAGTGCATGAAAGCACAATGTGAATGCAAGTTGATGAAATAAATGTATATGTTGAATGTATAATAAGAATGCATGTTGATAATTCCTTATGGAATATTGGGTAAGACTCTAAAATGATGAAGCTGAGGTTGACTTAGGATTGAGATCATTTCAAGAAATGATGGATATGCAACAAGGGAGTTGTATGCTGAGACAGTTCCAGGTGAAGGAGTTGTGTGAAGACTCTGTCAAGAGAACATAACTATAACCGTAATGACTGCTGAGAATTATACAATGGACTATAAAGTCTATTTGTATAATAATCTTGGATTACATTTTAAAACATAATGTATGAGTGGAATAATTTCATATGACATGACCTTAATAACCATGAATTTGTTTGGTGTATGTGCAGAATGGACTGACTCATAATTGAATTGTTAATTAATCTCAATGATGAAGCATGTTATTATATCTGGGAAAGGTCAAGATGAAGCTTAACTGAGAATGCTCAAAGAATGGACTGGATATATCCCAGAAAGGGGATAAATTTCAAAAAGAAAATAAAGAGAAAAGGAGGAATAATTTTCTCACTCTAAAACTCTAATTTGTTTAACAAAGTCGCGTGCTTTAAAATAACAACTGTGAAATCCAAGGAAAACAAATTAATAAATATGTTAAAATGAATGAGCTTGGTTAAGATATGTTATGAAAAGGAAGCAAGGCCTTGGAAATAAATCACCCGAGCTAAAGGTTCCGATTGTGTAGGAGGAGTTGGAAAAAGGGAGAGTCCCTTAACTCCTCTCTTGATATTTATTGTGTTTCTTTGGGATGAGAAAAATTAAATGTTGCTATGTGTGAATGTTTCTGGCATGACAATGATGATAGCTTTATGACTGTAGAGACAACTGAAAATTTGATTGTGTTTGCACTCATAAAAACATCGAGGATAATATGATGGAGTGCATATAGATATACTAGGACATATCTGAAAATGTTTTGTTGATTTAAATGCTATAATACATGCATTTTTCTTTAACATGAAAACTAATATAATTGTGACTGTGATGATGCATGTTGTGTGTAGGAAAAGATTGAAGTTGTCGGGGAAGGAAAACTGCCAATGGTGGACAACCTTAAGTAGAAGAATCATACAAGAAGGTTTTCGTTGAAAGATTGATGAAGGGACATTAGGAGTTCCCATGAAGCACCACTGATGAGGTAATATCAAAGAAGGCACTGACAACTATAATAGGTATACAAGTTTTCATGTCCATGTTGTATGAGGATTGAAAGAGATTGGGTAAGAACCCCTTTTCAAATATTTTATATCTTGATGATATGCATGTGAATTCAATTGACTGTTATATGTCATTGCTACCCAAGAAGGGTAAGATTCAAAAAAATAATCCAAATGATAGAGGGAAGAACCTTTGGTAGTCAAGGATGATTGAAGTCCTTGCAAGAAATTCATGAACAAATGTATCATGAATGCATTGACCAATTGAGAATGATCGAGAACAAAATTTCTCATAATAATCTTATTGATTGAATGCATTGAGGAAGTGCATGTTTGCATGAGTGGGTAGGTATTGGATTGCCCATTATGGAAGAAGGACCTTCCAATATTCCACTAGGGTTGTAGAATGGTAAAGAGAGAATTGGGTGGCCATGAATATTGTCACCCTGGTTACCCATAAGAAAGGAATGCTTAAATGAATTCATATGAAATTTTGATTTCATAATATATAATTTTGACCTGAGGTTATGACCAGTTCAAAGAAGGAAAAAAAATGAAAAATAAAATAGTCATGCTATAATAATGAATGTTGATAAAGAAGCCATGTGATGAGAGGTTGGATGAGTCCCAACACACCATGAAAAAGTTCCTAATATAAAAAGTATGGTAATTTGAAATCAATGCAAGGTTGCATTGTGTGTAAATATGACCATGGAATTTGGCACACTGGTTAAGTTCATGGGATGAAATGATTTCATTTTGAAAGGCTGAGTATGTTGAAGTAATGCATGTGTAAGGAATGATAATTCCTTTTTATTTTATATCATTAAATAGATGAATGTGATGAAATTGTTAGTCAGGGATGATTTTAAGGATGGAACTTTATTTTAAATGTAGAAACCTTTACAATTATTACTAGTTCTTAATATGCCAACTATACAATATTTGACGACATTTTTGTAAAAATATTCAAATTTCTAAGAATTTTATATAGTTTGTATAAAATTTTAGATATTTTTAAGGTAAAATAATTTTATCCTATACAATTTGGGAGTATCATTTTTAGAATGACAAATCTTGTTTTGGCAAAAAGCATGGAGAATTAGCCCATGGGTGAAATTTAGCCCCTAAAACTTTCTGTGTTGTTAGTATGCACAAATATTGAAAACTGTTTGGAAGGCACTGCAAGTGTGCAATGAAAGTATAATGTGCATGAGAATTAACAATTTGTTTTTCTATGTGAAGAATGAATTGAAGGAAGGAGGGTTTTGGATATGGCAGTGCTATAAGCCCATAAGGAAGACCAATGCCTATTGGTTGCAAAAGAGCCAAACTGTTCAAAGAAAGAAGTCTTGGGCTTGTGGAATCTGGTTCATGTATGGAATAGCACTGAAAATGGGAATGTGAAATATGAAATATGTGGGTAACATATTTGAAAAAGTTTGATTAAATTGATGATAACATCACATGAATAATTGTATGCATGTGATACAGATGAGATGAAAGATCTGTCCTAGAGGGATAGATGATGGTTGTCAAGATGGGAAAGCATGTAAATGACTACTGTTGTGACATGAGAGCTCTATGATATGCCATGATCACCATAGAGATTTTTATGTTGTGGTAACATGAGCTAGAGGGATTCCTCGACAGAGAAAGACAGAGGGATGCCTCAACTATAGGAATCAATGAAGTCCCTGAAGCTATTCTTGTGCGAGAAATCCTTGGAAGGAAATATTGATCACCCAAGGGACTGTATAACAGAGAAGGGGATTCCTGAGCCTGAGCCTGGAAGGTGAGTGACCAAAAGGAAGATGAGACTTCGATACATATTGTTATCTGTTTATTAGGATCATGAGAACAATGAGTATGTCAAGGAAAACAATGAGCCAAGTAAATGTGACAACCATATGGATGCAAATCCATAAACCACATAGAAAAGTATTGCACTAATATGTAAATTTTTCCTCTTGAATAATGAAAAACAATAAAATGTTTTTTCATAAAAATGGGATTAATATGCTTGTTGTTTGAAATTGTTGTAGGCATGTGCTAAATGCCAAGAGTCTCAGAAAAGACCAGACCAAGAAGAGGAACAACATTGCTGAAGTAGCTGAAAGATGAAGGCATGGAAGGTGTTGCTGAGATGAAAAGAACACTTGAGGACGATGTTTCTTTAAGGGGGAGGGGATTGTAATACCCCTGTTTTCCCTAGTATGTAATTAATCATGTATAATGATTTCCATGCCATGGAATATGAACATTAGAATTGTATTCTTGTTTATCTGGAAAATGGAAATCAATTGACTAGTGGGTGAATCCTTAAAAAGTAATATCCATGATACCATGAGAGGGATTAGTGAGGGGAGAGAAAAAGGGGGGAGTCATGTGTAAAAGACCCCTATCCACCTTGATGAATAATGTGGATGAAATAACCATATTTCCTCTAGCTCAAAGTTGTATTAAAACAATCAATGAGAAGGGGGTTGGTAGTTGAACAACCAACCACCATCAAATAAATGAAAGTATGGGAAGACCTAGCTAGGATAGTAGAAACTGTCAGCTAGAGGTACCACAAAGTACCATTTTTTGTAGACTGGGTTGACCGCATGAGTTCCTTCTAACAAAAGGAATAAAAAGGGGCAGGTCGAGAACAATTTGACAAAAAATGCCAAGTGGTAATGGTCATGGGATCGATAAGCCGAGGACCCGATGGTCCAAGTGGTAGGCATCTCAACAACGTCCACGCCAACAACCATGTCAAAATTAGGAGGTGGTGTGTTATGACATGTCAGAGCCTTGTCAGAGGACAAAAGTGGTGTGGAGCCACATGGGTTCCACATGGTGGTGAGGTGGAATTTGACCAAGAAGGTCTAAAACTTTGGAAGGCCATAACTTTTGATCCAAAGCTTGGTTTTGGGCATGGTGACAATTATTGGAAAGATCTTAACAAGTAGAAGATGATGGTGCCTTCAAAAGAATGATTTGGGATGGATAAGGAAAAATAAATTTTTAATACACCATCCCTTAAAAGTTATTTAGGGGGTTGGGTGTCTTACATCAATACATTTTGGTTTCTCTATGGAAAACTTGGGGTTTCCACTTCACAGGAAAACTTGGGTTTTCTACTTTGGAAGAATTTGGGGTTTTCAATTGACACAAAAATTGAGATTTCCAACAGACTTAGTTGTAGTAGATGCACGAGTTCATGTAGAGACTTGGAGATCACATATTTTGTGGATGTTGTCAGAGACAAAAACAACTTGAGGGGGGGGGAGGATGTAAGGTCTTCGACTAGATGGGTGTAGAGACCTATGCCCAAGTCCTCAAGGAGACATAACTTGGGGTTGTTATGACACCCAAATTAGGCAAGTGGACACCTTGGGAATGCAAACATGCCAAGGGGATTTTGCAACTATGAAGCGAGCAAGATATTGGCGCATGCCGACACGAGGGGTGCACCAAGGTTGGGGCCGTAGGTCCCAAGGGGCATGACAATTGACAAGTGTATGGGTTCATTTGGGCATCCAAGTTCACAAAGGGACATGACGATTCATTTGGACACATGGGTTCATGAAACCACCAAAGGATGTGACGGTTAGTGATGGTGACCTTTGGATTTCCTATAAGAGAACAAGGGAACACAACTGAGGAGGGAAAATTTGAAGACAAGGAGAGCAAGAAGAGATCTACGGTTCTGAGGCAGGCTTAGATGAGGAAGGGTGAGTTCCTTTAAGGACACAAGTCACTCCACATGGGAGGACTTGTGTTGCCTTGAGGTGGATTCGGTGGAAAAATTTGGGCGAGCTTCTTTTGGGCTGATTTTGGGGAAGTTTGGAAACATAGGTTTGTTGGAGGCATGTGTGAGACATAGCCAAAATCTATGAAGTCTGTGAAAATGAGGTGACAACAAGTCTGCGGTTGAGGGAATGTCTGATGTGTACCATAGGAGGTTGTGGAGACGGTTGCGACAAAGAGTCTTGGTGTGATGAATTTGTGTAAGAGTGTCTTGGTGAGGTGAGGAGAGTCACATGATTCTTCCCAAGTTGTAAATCGAGTCTGTAGTGCTCACATTGTAACTTTTTAGAAATAACAAAGGCTTAGTCAAGTGTTAGGCACGATTTGTTCCACCCACACTATTGTTTTATGTCTTTTGTTTTTTTCGTTGTTGTTCTCTTGGCTTTTCATGTTCATGGATGTATGCTTAAATATGACTGAGTGTTAAGATGTTAACAATTGTATAAGTATACAAGAGTTGCACTAGAGTAGGAGTCTGACTCGTCGATAGCCTAGAACGAATTATGGGTATGATTTAGGTGAAGAGGCATGGTCCAGACGAAGTATCCTTGGTGTTGCCAAGGAGCCTAGTGAGAAACGTCGCAGTGTTGCACACCCTCCAGATGTGCACGATCACAAAATCGACTAGACACACTATAGGAACGTGACACAAATCAAAATGAAATATAAGATTACATCATTCACTTATATTTATCTTTATTTTGATAATAAGTAATTAATATGATTATAATAAAATGGAATACGGATCCATTAAATAATTTCAATTTGCCTTAACTTGGTCCTTTACATTTGTGTCTCACAAAACTATAAACATCATTTATAGAAATGTGAAGACAATTGAATTTTAGTTTAAATCTAATTGTCCTTTCAAAGTCTTCAGATATCAAAATTCTTATCTATATAAATGCTAATTTTCCAATCAAATCTCTCATAATATATTTCTAAAATGGTGTATCCAAACACACGCTTTTTTAAGGAGCAATTTTATTTTAGAAAGTTTTTATAATTATTTGTGGGTATATTGATTTGTTGATTATATAAAACAATTGCTCCATGGCAGCTTAGTCCCTGCCAATAATGAATTAAGTTGTTATGTAGTTTTTAAGAAATTAAATAAAATAACTAAAATTAAAAGCTTGTAGTAATACTAATTTTTGTTTTTTACTTAAATTTTAAGTTTTGATGCATGCACTTAATTTTTTGTTTTTTTAGGTTTCAAAGAAATTGCTGAAAAAAAATAATTTTTTAACAAATTTTAAGTATTAAAATAAACCTTGCAAATGGAGCTTTGATTATTTGCAAAATTTACCAAAGATTAATTACACGTCTAAGTAAGGTTGATGATTTGCTTAAACTTTCTTTAGAGAGCCTTGAACATCCATGTGACAGAAGTTTGAAGGAAACTTGGAAAATCTTATGGTTTACGAGCCAACCTACGTTAGAATGCAACATTTGTTCAGAAGTTTACAAATTTTTTTTTGAAGCAATCATTGCACCATGACAAATGGATTTTGAGAGTTTAAAATGTTCCATTTAGGACATCTTAATAAACCGCGCTAGATTTTGTGCTATAAAACTCATTGTTAAATAAATTAAATTGAGTGGAAACCTTTGTAATATATCTAGTGCTATATATATAAAACATGCAAAGAAAGAGTTATTGTATGTTAATTTTGTGGCTATTGTTTTTTTGTTGCATATCTTCTCATATACTTTATACTTTGCAAGTAGTAATAGCATTAAGCATAGAACATATTCAATATGTCTCTACTCACTGATGCGAAAGTAAAATTCTTTCATATGGCCAAGGATATTCTATATGTTCAATCGCATTTACTTATTTTTCCTACATGAATTCTCATTCAAATTGCAAGAAAAAATGTATATGGATATGAATGAACCATCAAACTGATCATTACTATATTTTATCAAATATAGTTTTTAAGCTCCTATGGTAGGAGAACATTTATGGTATAGTACATAATGAGATCTCTCTGAAGCAGATAGATGGATCAAGCCAATGTAAATACAAGTCATTGTGATTAGTTGTTGGATATTTCCGTGTTTAGAACATCACCATTATCCCGCGCATACAATAGTGCAACATTAGGTTTAAACAAAATGAAAGTAATTGAAGGTAAAAAAAATTAGTTTTTATTTTGTTGGTTAACTCAATAGTCACATTAATAGAATCTTTGACTAATTTACAATACCTATAGAAGCTTTGACTAATTTACCATACTTATCTACAACCTTGGAATCCTGTCAATGGCAAGTGCCTTGTCTTTATCTCAGTGTTTATCTCAATAGAAGTTGTTGAAATTTTATCTGCTTCAGGGGATTCTAAAATTCCTTGATTTGTTTTTTGTGTAGGCCTTTGACAAGATACATTTATTTTCCGATTGGCTTCAACTATTTTATTCGGGAAATAAGACATTTCTCAAATATGGTAAAATAAATTGTATGCTTCCCATAAATTATTTTGGGGGAGGTTTTCAATCATGATTTGGAGATGCTAAAATTTCAAGGGCATGGTGGAATTATGAAAAAATCATGATGTGAGTAGAAGTATGAAAGAAACCATAATTTGAGCAGAAATGGTAGTAGAGATTCTTATAAAGATAGTTATGATAAATGTACATTTGTATTTGTTTAGGCTATGATGTAGGGTGGATTTACCACAACCATGGCAAGTTCAAATTTCACAGTTTTGTGTTGATCTACATTTTTTAGGTTCAAACTAGTTTGTTCAAATGCAACAACTCTGTTGCTATTTTTGGCACATATAATTGTCGACAACACTGCTAAAAAAATGGAAGATGAATACCATGCCATGTAATTAATATGGAAACTAATATAAAATGTGATCAAGATAAGGCCGATTAGAATATGTATTTGTGTTTGTAAATTTCCACGACCTTTTTATAGAGTATGCAAGACAATGCAAATGTATGTGATTCATAGTAGAAACTATAAATTATTGCAACAAATATAAAAAACATGAATACTAATGTCTAGGGAAATGTTTGTGTGACTTCCCATTGAATCCATCTCCCAATGAGGGAAGGAAAACAACCAAAGAGCCTTGGTTGGGGGAGAAATAAAAACAACTTGTTATGTAGGTTAATGTCTATTATTTGGAACATGCTAGAGATAAATGCAATAAAACAAGCAGATAGGGATGTCTCATATTTCGGTGTGTTAATAAATAGAAAGAATGCCAAGGCTTGTCTAATACTTGGTGGAAATCATAACTATTAGATAATAAAAAGACAACAAAGCACCTCATAACTATTAAAAAACTATGCCAACATAATTAAACATGTATGTCTTCACTAAGTTGTGTCTATCCATGTGTGTGTATGTTTTCCAGATGATTTTTCAATAATAATTTGATATCCTAGTTCACATCATATAGAACAAAATGAACGTGAGAATGAAATAATGAGTCCATTATTCAGGGAGACCATGTGGGTGTCATACTAACCTTTCAGAAAACACATATTTTAAATAGGAACATATAAACAATAATTATTCTCCTATAAACATTGCAATATCTAAGAATTTAGGTTTGATGCGATATGTAATGATAGAAACAATAAAAAAAATCAACATACATATTTAACCATAACAACATATTGGTAATGGTCGAGACAGTAAAAAAAACTTTATATATTCAAGCCTTGATCATTGACAACCACAAAGTGTTTGACAAAATCCCTTTTTGTGTAAATCAAACCTCAACTATGACATGGTCTAGAAATTTTAAAATCCAAAAACAATTCCAATAATAACAATGGAGATACTAGAGCAATTTGTTGCTAATAAAAATTGCAAACTTTTCATTTTAAATCTGTCTTTTCCAATAAGGATTCCTTTGTATTAAATGCAAAGAACAAATTTATTAACAATTCACATAGTAGAGCACTCTGGTGTTAACAAACACTTGAAACTGTGCATCCTACATCTCTAATTTCCAATGGAAATTTATTTGTACTAAAATGTGATGAAGTCGATTTCGAAATGTGGAGCACTCTGGTGCTAACAAACACTCGAAACTATGCATCCCACATCTCTATTTTCTTATGGAAATTTATTTGTACTAAAATGTGATTAAGTCGATTTCAAAATGTGTAGATGAGAAACAAAGATCTTGATTGTATAGAAACTTAAACTATTATTCGAGTGTGTCTTTGTGTTGCATTGCATATGTTGAAAACAAGATCTAGGCTTTCAATCAATGTACATACCTCCAAAATATGTGTGGAAGCATACTTAATAAACTTCAAAATTTTTCACTCAAAACCTGACCATGAAGAAAATCCTTTTGTTTTCCTGGATGCTTCCCAAACTAGCTATTCTTATGTTGTACATTATTGAAGTTCATATAAATCTTGAGTTCTTGTAGAGCTATAATGCACTAAGGACTTGGAAGAAGACAACACAAAGCACAAAATCTTTAAGATTTTTGAGAAAAACCACAACCAGATGAAATCTTTTTTGATGTCAAATCAAAGCTTTTCCATGTCTGTTCACTGTACAAAAAAGGGAAAAAAACTGGACAGTCGGGTATAAGTTAGAAACATTTTTCATATCACTTATCAATAAGTAAATTCAGTGATTACACTTTTAATAAGTAATAAATTCAAGTTTTCTTGAGCATATGTGAGCTAACTTGCAACACCTTCATTTTTCTATCCAACATGCATAACT
>JZKD02S2250285.1:7235-36777 GCA_000966675.3 Picea glauca | reverse complement strand
TTTTGTATTATTTTCTCAAAGTGATAAAATATGTGCTTTACAATTCTCAAAATGCCAAATAGATGGCTCCAATGGATTTAGAACGTCCAAAAACCCCTAGCTGGGCTTTTTCTGCACCTCGTTCGACCAAGAATTGAAGAAGATAGGCTTCCTGGAAGTTCCCCTTCAAACTTGCTATCTCTTGATCACCAAAATGCACCTCTGTGTCCTCAACCTAGCCCCCACGCGCATATTTGTGTTAAAACTCAGCATCGGGCGCAACCGCAAAACAATGCAAACTGTAGGACGGTTACACACCTAGCCTCTAACCGCCAAGACCATGGGCACATGGGCCACCATATGACTGCGTGCATATACAAAAAGGGCCAAAGGTTCAAACCATATGGTAACGGTCGGAAAGGCGCGCGCCAGGGTTACATTGCATACACATATGACCGGGGGCTGGGGCTTAGCCCCGTCTCGGACCGCGCCGCCAATACAAAACTACTACAATTCAAATAATTTGTTTAACACATATATATTAAGAAACATATGTGGGCGCGCCGGTTGGGCGGCCCTTCCCAAGGCTCTTCCCCTACCTGGAGGTCGTGGGGTCGAGTCCTTCCAACTACCAAAGTTTTAAACCACTGTTTAGGTGACACGTGGCGGCCATTGATTGGGCCACGTGTCTCCATCCCATTCACCACAAACAAGCCATGTTTCATACGCCAACTTGTCCACACGACTTCCAACCAACTCCTGCCACTTGTCGTATGACCCTGCCACATCAACATCCGTATGGACTGTACAGTCAACACATTTTTTTTTGTCTGTTTGTCGATTTGAACAGAACATGATATCTCTCTCATCCGACGTCCATTTGAACCAAAACGAGTTGCGTTGGGTTCATGACGATGAGGCCTACACACCCGTTTGATTTGAAGAGATTCTGAGCACTTTGAATTTTGAGCAAAATTTGATCCTCTGGATCAGTTAAGGATGCATGTAATGCATCATCCCAAGAAGTGGGAAGATGACCTACCACTGGTAGAGTTTGTTTATAACAATGTTGATCAAGATTCATTGAAGATGATCCCTTTTGAGGCCCTCTATGGTATACAATGCAATATTCCAATCAAATGGAAGAAACCAATAGACAGAATTAAAATCGGGCTAGATATGCTAAAGGAAATGGAACAACAAGTAGTTCAGATAAAACATAATCTAAAAGTAGCTTAGGATAGACATAAAATCTATGTAGACAGAAAAATGACTCCTCGAGATTTCAAAGTAGGGGATCATGTGTATCTCCAAGTTAGACCCAGAAAAAGTTCCTTGAGAATGGGAGCCTGTGCCAAGTTGACACCTCGGTATTGTGGAACCTTTGAAATTTTGGATAGAGTGGGACGTGTAGCATATAGATTAGAAATTCCTCCTGCAGTGAAGGAACATCATGTTTTCCATGTTTCGTTACTGAAGAAATATGTACATGATTCTAATCATATAATTAATTAGTCTGTGATTCAGGTGGAACCAGAGGGAGAATTCCTGCCAGAGCCAAAATGCATAATAGATATGAAGGAAAACCCACTCAAAAACATAACCATTTCATAGGTCAAGGTGCAGTGGAAACACTTTGGTCCAGATGAAGCTACATGGGAAATGGAGGATGCCATGAAACAAGCATACCCATTTTTGTTTACTTCTGTACATACAAAGCACAACGACATGTAGAACATCAAGGACAATTTTCCTTTAAGGGGGAGGGGATTGTAACACCCTTGTTTCCCCCATCTTGTAAATATAAATATAACTTGCCAAAATACTACAGGCAAAGTGAATATGTGTGGATGTTGGAATTGATGATCCTTTTTGTTAAAAAAAGGTAATGTATGTATTTCTGTTATTAAATAAAATGGATAGTGTTGCATAAATACTAAAGGGATTTTCCAAGATAAATCATGATGCATGAGAGATATGGTGAGGAGAACCAACAATGGTTGAGATGACCCCCACCAGACTATTACCTTACTAGATTTAAATTATTCATACCCATAACAGTCCTCTGACCCAAAAATAAATTCCCAGTCATGCTAGTAGTTTGGAAGTCCTCCTCAAGAGTCAATAGGGAGATGGGAAGAGTACCCATATGAAAAAATTTCTGACCTGACCACAAAATAGAGATTCAAAACCACACAATCTTATTAAGGAAGGATGTAAAAGAAGGGGATTTGTGGGCATAAGGGGATAGAAAAAAGGAGATGATTCGAGAGACCATTTTTTTATGAAGGAGAGGAGTGTGTGAAACTCTCTGGTTTCAAAGAGGACTGAAAAAAAATCTTTCCCTAGGTGCAAGAAGTTTTTGGTAGAGTTTTCATTCTAGGATGATAAGCAAGGTTGCAGAGAAGATGAGTGACTGGGGAAGCACTCATTTTAGGCCCCCTTTCTTGGTGGAGAGAAAATCTCTCTGCTAAGTTCATGTGGGAGAAGGAGAGTGGCCTCCGTCCTTGACTGTCCCTAAAAAAGAAGGAAAAGTCTCTCAGAGCATCATGATCTAGCTAGGGGGTGGCCAGTGGTAAATCCATCCAGGAGTGGTTGTGCCTATAGTTGGGTGGAAACGAGCAACTCTCTCAGCAGTTGCTTCACTATCATGTTTTTGATAAGTATTCCTTGTCCTATGTACTAGAATCAAAATGAATGGTTGGATGTCTGTGTCTATGACTAAAATTTTCATCGTTTCATTAATCATTAGAAATGATTACTATTTTGATGTGAACCCTTGTATTTGAATGGTTTATGTTTGGCTCTGCTTAACAACAAGATAACTATTAGACATGGGTCCTCAGATGAATTTAAGAATAAGTTTATGACTTATGTATTGGTTGGAAAATATGTAAGGGAGTTTTACCGAGGATTGATTTTATAATGTAAAAATCATGGTATACTTCACTGAAACAATTCAGTCCTATTGACCCCTCAAATTTACCTTCACATGTCACTAAATTCGAGCTCTGTGGAAGGAGGGTGCCTCCTTCAAACCATTCTTCTATGTGACTGAGGGGTCATGTCCATGACCCTAACCAAATCATGGCTAAGAGTTGAGCATGAAGCCTTGAGACTTGTTAGGGGATCCATATGACCAGGACCTTGGAACCCTTTGCTAGGTCTGAAAGAAGATAAGTTGTTTTGGCTTCGAAACTCCTGGAATTCGGAGCTCCGAGATGTTATGACTTTGCAGCTTTCATAACAAACTGAAGGAAACCTACTGGTATGGTTACCGGTGAGGTTGACCAACATTTGGCAGTTTCCTTGACTATGACTGTGGGACCTATCCCACCATTAAAACCTGATCCACTTCTAGGTCATAAAGTAACATGAACTGTAGATCTGAGGATCTTTGGAATTTTCCTTGACCGTTGGATACATGTCATGGTTAGCCTGACATTGACCACTCTAGGAGAAAGGGAGTGTTAAATGGGTGGAACCCCCGAACGTCGAACTTGTGAAGCGACGAGAACCGTAGATCTAAGGATCTTCGGGATCTTCCCCGAACATTGGATCTACGTTGTGGTCAACTCGACATTGACCACTCCGAGATAAAGGGAGTGTTAAAAGGGTTGAACCCTCAAACTCTGAATTCATGAAATGATGAGAACCATAGATCCATGGATGCTTCGGGATCTTCCCCGACCATTGGATCTACATCATGGTCAATCTGGCATTGACCACTCTGGGAGAACAAGAATGTTAAATGAGATAAATCCTTGAACGTTGAAGTCACGAAGCGAGGAGGACTGCTGATCCAAGGACGAGTCGAGATCCCTCTTGACCAGTGGATTTATACTGTGGTCAACCCGACGTTGACCAATTTGGGAGAAAAAAGGAAATTACACAACAGAAACCCTGAATGCCAAAATCAAGAAACAGTGGAGACTGTAGATCTAGGTATCTACGTGGACCCATCTCGATCGTGGGATATAAGGAGTATTGGGAGGTTACTGGAGAGAGTTCAGAATTTAGATCTCCAGAAGATTTCATAGGTAGGAGAGTCTAGAGGCTCTGAGAGATTGTCTTCTTGAAGTGATGTGGCACACTAACGTCACCTAGGGTGATGTGGACTCATGTTCGACATGCCATGTATCACCTTGATTAGTGATTTTTACAGACATTATATGCCAATTGGAACATGACACATGTCATCCATTGATGGTTCCATGTGTCATATCTTCCCTTTGCCCCATGTCAATCACCCTGACATATGCTCGTTTGGCCTAATAGCTAGTGGAATACCCTGGGGCACTGGGAGTTTGGGACTTCGGGAAATTTGGGATGTTGGAGCACTGGGGTTAATCAAATGAAGGCCCAAACCCACCTGTCCCTACCTCTGCATTTAACACACTATCACATGTAAGCATGGACCCTTCGAGAGTCTGGGAATTTGAAACTCTAGAGGTTTGGAGTGGTGTACTGGATAAGTTCAAATGGGTCGAAGGTCAGGATTCACTTTCTACTCCTGTAGGCCATCAAGACAATTTAAATGCAATTAATTAAATGAAAGGGTCCCTCGTCGGGACTCCGACATTCGAGAGATTTGGGTTCATAAGAACATAAGGAGGAATTTCACCGAAGTCCGAAAACTTAGGTGCTAATTAATATTAATGAGTCCAAGTGGCCTTGTAGATTCAGTAAGGAGTGAGATTTCACCATGTTAATGGTTAATTAACATAGTAGTCCTATAGGATCTAGAAAAATGTCAACTCTGGGTCGGAAAAGTCTCTGTATAATATGATGATGTGTAGTGTCAAGTGACAGGGAGCCACGTGGGTACCACACGGCTGTAAGAGACTCTAGTTAATAAAGGATTAAAGAACTTTGAAGGGCCATAACTTGCAATCCAGAAAACATATATGGACAAATTTATAGTCAATGGATAACCCTTGCCGAACCAAAGATGGTGAGACCCTAGTTATAAGGATTCGAGGTGATTGAGAAAAGTGAAATTTTGATGCCCTGTCCCTTAAAAAGGTACTTAGGGGTCGGGTGTGTTACACATGATCTCATGGTTCATAAGGAAGGATACACATGTGGTGCTCAGTACAACTAAATCAGAGTACATAACAACTTGTTCAGCTAGCAGTGGAGTAGTGTGGCTTCGTAAGCTTCTTGTATGATTGTTTGATTGCAATTTAGAGGTGACTTGTATCTGGTGTGACAACCAGATTTGTGTGAAGATGACACAGAACCCAATGTTCCATGACAATTCCAAGAACATTGAGATCAGGTACCATCATATCAGAGATATGGTACATAGGGGAGCGGTGAAGCTCCAGTATGTCGCTACAAATGAGTAGATAGATGACGTGTTGACCAAGCCTCTATGTAAAGTGAAGTTTGTGTACTTCAAAGACAAGGTTGGTGTGGTACAAAAGTATGTCCCTAGTAAGAGGGAGTGATGAGTTATAGTTGAGATCCAGGGAAGCAACTTTAGCATGTGGTAGAGGAAATAGGTGGTCATTCAAAGACAAGTTACGGCTACTCTAGTGAAAAATTATGGTACGTTAACTCACTTCTTCTCTAGTGATAAAGTCTAGTACGCAGATGGCCACTCTAGTGAAAAAATCTAGTACATCGAGTTACTTCTACTCCAGTGATAAAGCCCAGTACACATATGGATACTCCAGTGAAAATGTATGGTACATCGAGTTACTGCTACTCTAGTGATAAATCCTTGTACACAGATGGATACTCCAATGAAAAAATTATGGTACGATGAGTTATTACTACTCCAGTGATAAAGAAAGGTACGCAGATGGCTACTCCAATGAAAATTTTTGGTACGCTGAGGTACTACTACTCTAGTGAAAAATCATGGTACATAGATTGCTACTCCAGTGAAAAATTCAGGTACAGAAAGTTACTGACTGTGGCACCAGTCAACATGACCTCACACAAGGTCCTTATATGCCATGCCTTTAAGGATGGTTAGTTACTCGGATTTTTAGCTGGTGGGCCAACCTATGTGGTTGGAGGTGTTTCCTAGCCTTGTGATAGATGGGTAGTGTGTGTGCACTACATCACCTAATCCTCATGATTAGATGTCGGGTCATTGTGGATCTGTTTCCTGGTGTGACAATGGGAGGTTACTAGTTCATTGTGGAACTAGATTCTACATTCTCTGTGAGTTGGCGAGTGAAAGACCCGTGATGACATAAAGACCAGATGGATGATGATACCCTGGATGATGATGTGGTTACAAAACTTATTCAATATAGATTCATGGAAATTCAACAAGTCAATGGTCAAGTTTAGAAAAGAGTAGAATCAGTCGTGATGTTTGTGCCAGAAGAATACCTTCCTTGCTAAGAGGGAGTGTTGAACTTTGAGTAGCTTTGGAAGATATTATTATTACATTTATATTGCATTTTACCAAGACAAAACCCTAAAGAATAATGTTATATTATATTTGTTAAGTCAGCCCTATTGTGCCTTGAAAAGTCAATTATAAATTAGAAGGGTAAAGTGGACAAGTCGACCCTAACCTAATTCTAGGTGGTTTAACTTGTATTTATAAGAGGCTAGGCACCTCACTTGAAGGATACACACAACTATATCTCTCACACAGAAAAGTGCGCAAGTTTTAGAAAGTGAAAAAACTATAGAGGAAGGGTGATGCAGCTATAGAAGAAGGTTGTTCTGCTTAAGGGTTTTGGTTATTTGGTGGAGGACTATCTTGGTCTAGTGGTGTGCTACTCTATTCTGGTTAGGGTATTATGGTCTATCTTCTATTTTGGTGAGATCTCTCTTGAGAGAGACATTGTACTTGTTAAATATTGAAGAAGCTTTGCTGGGTTTTCTCCCCCACAAGGGTTTCCCAGGATAAATCTTATGTATATTGTGGATTTCTTTCTTTCATTAATCCTTATGCATGCAATCATTTTTTTAATACACTAAAGTTAAAGAATACTATACAGACTTAACTGCTTAAGAAGAATTTTAACATTGATTACTAATGGTTAATAGATGGATTCTGTTGAAAGGCATCTAAATATGTATTCCTATAGGATCTATGGGGAAAGGTTTATTACAAAATTACACTTGAACATATATTTAGATAATATGTGTGGTGCACAACAAGAAGGAAAAAGTTGCAAAGAACAAATTAAGAGCACAAGAAAAGATAAAATCTGTGTCGAAGAGAAAAGTGTTCCAAGAAGGGCGTTGGTTATGGTTCCTATGTGTAAAAAAATGTATATGTTACCTCCCCAACTCCCACTTAATGATAAAAACCCTAATGCACAAGGTGCGACTTGAGGAGGAACTACAAGGATGGTCACCTAAGCAACCTATCCTCTCACTTTTGGTTGGCTCTTATCTAACTCAATATGGGTATCCCTAGGTATTAGAATTTCTAAAGCTATAATCAATGAAGCTCAATGGTATTATGAAGAGATAGCTCTAGAAAACAAATTTTTTTATTTTTATTTTTGTAGTATAATGAGAATACAAGGTTGATGAAAGATAGGGGACTAGTGTCTATCCAATTTTGGGCCAATGGAGTCAAGAAGGCAAGACAAAGAGATAAATTCATGAATGGTTAAGATACACAAAGTTTTTATACATGCCACAATAAACCTTAACGTTTTATTAAATGATGAAGATATATACTCGGAGGAGTCCTTAAAGGTTCCACACTCAAACAATGTTATAAGAGTGAGTCTTGTAAGGAAGTATTGATCCAACAACAACTCTTAATAATATGATAGATTCAATATAATATATTCACAAATATGACATCAAAGGGATTAATAGGAGAACATATCTGACATAAAACCCTTCCACATATGGTATATGAATCCTTCTTTATGGCTTCTCATAACAAGGTCTTTTCCAAAAACTTCATAGAATCCACCAAGAACAACTATAAATAAAATACATCTTCACATCTCATAATCAAGGATCCTTGAAATTTCATTAAGCCTCCAAAAAATATATTCAACAAATCTCTAAGAGGAGAAACTCCTCACAAATCAATCCTAAGAAACAATGAAAAGAGAAAATCCTTATATAAGTTTGCGCTCCATCTTCATGTACAATAGAATAGTACTATTTAATACTAAAACCCTATATCTAGCGTAGGAATGAATAAATAAATAATATCCTCCACATTAAATAGTCAACAATACATAGAGAAGTGGTGGTCAAGCCACATGTATAAAATTTTCCAACAAAATAGCTCCATGATGGTGGGACATATCCATTAAAGGGGAATAAGACATGGAGTATTCCAACTTCCTCAATAAAATCCTCCAAGAGAACTATATCCATCAATATAGCCTTAATAATTGTGTGAACGACAACCTCCAAGTGTCATGCGATACTCAAAATGGTCCATCATGACAGTTTTGAAAACACCATAACCCCATCAATTTTTGTTGGAATTTCTATTATGAATAGAATTTGTAAAACCTATATCTGCTCTACATATAATGTAATTGATATGGAACTCTATCAAAATATAATTTCTTTTGAATCTAAGACGTCCTCAAAATATCCAATGAAACCCTAGATCTAGGGTTTGGAAATTCCTAGATCTCCTCCAATGTGAACTTCCTCATAAATGGCATGGAAAAGAGTGCAATGATCAAGGGAAACCCTCCAATAGTGGATATGTGTCTCTCTAAGGTGATACATCCTTATTAAACCATGTAAAGGCCAAGTGAAACCCCTCATAAGGTGGCACATGTGGCTCTCTAAGGTGAAACATCCTCTCAATCATGAATAAATGTGCACTAAAGCTCCTCCAATGTGGAACATCCTAAACTATGAATGCAAGTAACCTTATTCAATATGGATGTCTCCAAAAAATAGGGTATGAAACCATGAAGAACCTCCTCAAGAGAATTGGGTTATCCCCAAGGTGGACGTACTCAACCACAATATAGATAAGTGTGCAATAAGGCTCAAAGAAAGGTGGACATCCTTCTCAAATCAAGTGATAAGAAGGTGGATCCATTAAACAGGGAACCAAATCCATGAAGAAGATATGTGGAATATAATCAATGCTTAACTAACTCCATAAGGAAAGGGTGTGGTCCCTTGTCAATCAATAAAATAGGATTATGCCTCAACATGTGTGCAAGATACTCCTTCAAAGATGGCATGAATGAACAATGATAAATGAGGATGTGTGCAAGGTGGGATCACAAGGTGGAGTTCTCAACAATAAAGAATCAATAAGTTTGCAACAAACCACTCAAGCTCAAGGTCCAATATGTAACAACCCTCCATAAGTGTGCGAAGGGATAACTCCATAAAGCAAGGGATTAATCCTTCATGAAATAATGTGCAACGTGTTAGATTCAAGTCATGTATCCAAATGCCAAGTCATTAACCATTTCATCAATAAGGGGTAATACCTCATCAAAATATGCATAAAATAATGACAAGTGTGTATGTGCCTCCACATATGAGCTAAATAAGTGGAGCACTCTACACAAGACCATGATATACCTCATAAGTAATCCATCCATGTGTGAATAACATCCATAAGAGCTAGGGAATTAGAGAAAATGGGCTCTAACCATGCTCATACCCACTCATCCAAGTAATAAACCATATGCAAAATAGGGGTATGTGTGCCAAGAAATCTATGTCATGATGAAGCAAATCAAATGAGGATGCCAATACAATGTTAGCTTATCCCAAAAGAACTATTGAATTATTCCCATAGATTCACCTATCAACATGTATCATCAACTATCTAATGATCATAGGGGATCCATAACCAAGTATACTAGCATGAAATGAAAGAAATCACCAAGGAAACTCAAGTATCAACAACATAAAGATATCCTCATCAAGTGAAAGCACAACCCCTAGGCCATCAACTTGTAAACCTATCTTTGAGATAAAAATCACAAGTGTAGTGAAAAATTTGACTAGTGTAGGCCTCATGCAAAATGAGGGGTAATAGTATCCATGAGGTACCTACAAAAAGTTAAAACCAAGGAAGTTCGGGCCTTGTAAGATATTGAAGAGGCTTAATGAGAATGCATTTTTGATAGACTTTCCTAACGATTTACATTGGTCCAATCTTTATTGTAGCGTATATTTACTTATATCAAGCAAGTTTAGTAAATGAATAAGACGACTCAACAAATTGAAAAAAAAAGTAGATTGAGAAAGTCATTAACACTAATCTTATTCACATAGAATCCAAGAATAATTAATTGTATTTGGTGAAATGAAAGGGTCCACTAGAATCAAATAATACTTGGATCACAAAAAATGAAGTGATTAAGTTTGAAGAAACAAATATGCCCGATGAATCTAAACCAAGAGGTTCAATATTTTGTAAGTGGAGAGTGGTAGATTTTATAGACACTTGGAAGGCTCATGCATGATAATTACATGCATCAAATCGTGGAAGAAGTGGGATTGAATTCCAATTTTATGGGATTGTAGGGTAATGATGACATGAGATTATATCAAAATAACCATGTCCCATTAAAGTTATGTTTATGGTTTTGATAGTGGGTATCTAGTTGATATTTTTTGGGACAAATGTAGCATCAATTAAATAGTCTTGCCAAAATAATTATTTAGCAACTACTCCATGTTTATAATTTTAGTATGGAATGTGAAATGGATGACTATGGATTTTTTTATTAGAGTCTTATTAGTCTCTGTCTAAATCCATGTATGTTAAGAACCAAATAATGAATACATAAATATCACAATAGATCCACATAGAAATATAGAAGAAACCACACTTTATTATAAAAAAAAGCCTTGAGGTAGGGAAACACCATACAATGGATCCTATTATGGAATAGATCCTCTCATGTTTCCTCTTCGAGGGGGCATCCTCATATTGAGATACCGCTCCAAATAAAATAATTCTCTTCATAACTCATTACATTGATTGAACCTCTTTATATAGTACTACCAACCACCTAAGAACATTCTAGAGGTGGAAATTTCTAGAAGTGGAACCTTCTAAGAAGTCCTCTTACATTTATTATATCTAACTACCACAATAGGCCTTATTTAATACTATAGTGGACTTATTCCACCTTACATTGAATGGCCTCTACTATTATCACTATGGGCCCTCCACCCCCCACTACCTCTCTAGCTACCTAACATTCCATCCCCCTTATGAAAGTGTTGTCCTCAACTCTTGTTATGAGGGTGTACAACCATATACCAGGGTCCCATAGATAAGTGTGGACCATAGTGCTAAAGTAGACTAGAGAACCAGGGTCCCATGTAGAAATGAAAATCACCATGCTCAAGTAGTCAAACCACCATTGTAAACCAAGGTTCCATGTCCAAGTGATCATTTTAACTCCACAGAGAAGATATCTAAACTCAAGAACCAACTGAAAATGATGCTCCAAAGAGCTACATTGATCATGGGAATCCAAATATGTAGATCCCTCCATATCCAAAAAATCATCTGAATAACACTCTAGTACTGGAGAATACTAAAAAATGGTATTCATAGAAGGTTATGGACTACTCTTCATAATGTGCTCTACATAAGGTGGAGTAGAGTCATCAAATAAAAGATGAAAGTAGTTATCATCCGAGAGATTTTCAATTGTCCATATACCAATCCTCATAATATTTCTTGTAATCATAAAAAACATAGTTCTTGAGCATATTCTGATTTGATTTCAATGTACATGATATTCCTAATATATCTCTCTTGCATTTCAAGTCTGATCTCTTCAATAACTTCCATATCGCGTTGAAATTTTGCATTGGAGGCTTCCAGTTTGCATTGTAGGGCCATGAGAGATTGAAAGTGAATATCCATGGGAAAAACCACATATAAGATACCAAAATAAAGCTCTAAAAATTCTTGATCCAATGTAAATAATCTGGTAGCAATATGAGCACCCTATGAAAAGTTATGAACTCGACAGTTCCATCGTCGTCACGAAAACCCCCCAAAATGGCTGATTTTAAATCAATGATATCTTCACTTCTGGAGCTCCGATTTGGGTGATTTGTTTTTTTGAAATCAACTATTTTTGAAAGAGTAACTCATATATGTAATTTTTTTTGGAAAATTCATCTCCAACTGTTACAAAAATCAGATAATTTGCGTGGTCATCCACGAAAAAACACTGAAAATAACTAATTTTAACATAACGATAACTTCACTTCCTGGACTCCGTTTCAGATGATTTGTTTTTTTAAATTGGGTGTTTTTTGAGAGGAACTTAGATATACAACCTTTTTCTGCAAATTTTGCATAGAAATCTATGGAAATTGTTTGGAATGTCGCAACCCTCTTTTTCTTCTCTGAAAAAATATGAAAAAATAAAAAACAATTGCACACACTTCCTTCCAAGGAAAGTGCTCTAATACCACTTGTTATGAACCAAATACTGAATACATAAATATCACAATATATCAACAGATAAATATAGAATAAACCACACTTTATTATAAGAAAACCCTTGAGGTAGGGCAACACCATACAATGGATCCTATTATGGAAGGGATCCTCTCCTCTTCACTTGGCTTTTTGAGGGGGCATCCTCCTATTGAGCTATCCCTCCAAATACAATACTTCTATTCATATCTCATTACATTGATTGAACCCTTTATATAGTGCTACCAACCACCTAAGAACATTCTAGTGGAGGAACCTATAAGTGGAACCTTCTAAGAAGTCCTCTTACATTTATTATATCTAACTACCATAGTAGGTATTATTTAATAATATAGTGTACCTAGTACTCCTTACATTGAATGGCCTCCACTATTATCAGTATGGGCCCTCCATGCCCTCCACTACCTCTCTAGCTACCTAACAATGTACTTTTGTAATGAGTTTACTTCGATTAGTTTTGTTAGGTCCTACCTTAACCTCTCTACTTTAGGCTACCTAAGAGTTAGTTAATTGTTGTATGTGGCCATCCTCATTGAATAGAACCCATTGGATAGTAGGGGATATTTATTTAATGCAAAAGGATCCACTTTATATGTCCCACTAGGTAATCGATACCCATTAGGGACGGGACCACAAGTACTTAGGGTTTTTTCTATTGAAAAGATATTTAAAGAGATAGGAGACTGTGGAATATTTGTCTTGAGTTATGTACTATGAGCTCAACTTGGTGAAAGGTTGTCCCACCTTAAGAGGCAAGTGAGCATTGTTTCCTTCTTTGGATTGTCTTAATACAATGGCATCTCTTACATCTTTCATATTGTTTTCTCTTTTACCTAGTTATTGAAATTATATTCTCTATGTACTTGGTTGTGTTTCAATTTTAAGGGTTAAGGAACACTACAAAGGGTAACAAATCTCTTTCTCATGCCAGCACACCTCCAAAATTTAGTAGATTTTTTTTGAGGCTAGAGACGTGTTATGGCATCTTTAAATAACATAATGATGTATCGTTCAATGGGTGAAAATGCATTTGGGGAAGAATATATATCGGAAACACAAGTGAAATCACTTTGTTGGAAACCCTTGTAACCCCAATCGGTACCCCTTTGAGTAGTATCGCATGACTCAACCCTTATATATATCATCTCACACCCACATACCTTTAGGTATATAGTATTTCCCAAATATATACCTAAAACCAACTATAGATCAATTGATGGGCCATATTGTTGCTATAGTACACCAAGAATAACACTTAGGGTGATCACTCTCTAGTACCTAGGTATTTGACTTGTATGACTAAGGGAACGGTTGAGTCTCCTTAGTTATTATCTTGAGATATTTGGTTGAGTATTAATGTTGGACCATGCAAGTATATCAAAGAGAAATAACAATTGACACTCTGTCTCTGGGAGCCTACAAACCCTAGAGTTTGCAACAAACCAATGAAATTCCTACATATTTTCATCTAGAAGGAATTTGGAGATTTTATCGACATAGTACTAAACAACTGGGAGTAATACTCCCATAGGAGTAGTACTCCAAAAATAAATCTGGGTTTTGTTGACACCATTACAGGAGAAAATGAAAAAAAAAAAAGAGTTTTGTTGACATCATTGTGGGAGACATATTTCAAAATATTCCTGGCATCATGTTGATCACTTGGATCTCCCTCTCAAGTAACCTCTTTTTTAGTGGAAAGTATAGTGATTTAGGGTATATCTAAATAGAATCCTTTCAATCCATTGATCACAGTGAGATAAGTGGAAAATAACACTTCCACACAATCTTTGGTGGTCCCATGGTTCATATTCATAGCATGGTCAACTCAGAGAACCAACAATAGAACCAACCCGCTTAGTGCCAAGATTTGGATTAATGTTTTAAAACGTAGTATAATTCAACTAAGACTTAGTGAACTTGATCGAGTTGACCAAAACCTGTACCAACTCAGACTCTTTCTTGGTTCGAAGGGTTGGTTTGGTACCAAACTCCCTAAGTCAAGGCATGAATCGAATAGTTCAATACCAAACCATCCCTACTCAACCAAGTCCATACCTACTCGATCGAGTAGGTACTATACCCCACCATGGTAGACTTAGCATACAAAATTCAATTGTTTTTATAAAAAAACAAAAAACCTAATTCCTAAACCTTACCAAAATGCTATAAAGAGAACCCCTACTCTATTTGCCTCACACCTCTCTCATTGAGTATTTGTGAGCATTTGGAGTTTATGAGAAGCATTGAAGTCTTGAAGAGCCATAATTTAGAGTGATATTGGAGCTCATTTGGAAATTGTCTTGGGATGTTTGCACTGTACTTGGCATCTTAGTGAGGAGCTTACAACCCATATTCAAGATTTGAGGGGTTGTGGATGAGATTCTTGTGCCTTCTACCCATTCTTCTCATTCCTGGATTTGAGTTTTCTCTATTTAAATTGGAGATATGAAATTTATCCATGTTTTTCTCTCTCTTTAAATTGCAAATATGAAATCTATCCCTTCTTTTTTCTCTCTTTAAAATATGTATTTAAGTTTACAGTTTTGTACTTTCAACCTCCATAGTAGTTTTCATATTAAGACAAGGTTTCAATGTTGCATGTTTGAATTTGTAGATTTCCTTCGATTTAAATACCATGACCTCGAGTGTCAAATACCCTGCATGGATCCATATTGATATTATTGATCAACAAATGTATTGAAAATATTGCAAAAAGCACATAAGTGGGGAGGGGGGATTCATTGGTTGAAACAACACTTAGCTAATGTAAGAAGTCAAATTTCCCCATGTGATGCATCAAATGAGGTGATTGGGTATATTAAAGTGGAATTTCTCAATCAATTTGAGAAATTTGAAGAAGACAAGGCTAGGCAAAAGGAGATAAATGTGGAAATTGGGAGGAAGAGACAACTTGTTGCAATGAGAGCAAGTGCTAATGTTGAATTTGAAGGTATTGTTCCTTGGGATATTCTTAAAAAAGGAACAGTGTCAAGGCACCATATAGAGGAAAATATCCTCCCCACTTTAGGCTAGTAGAAATATTCCAATAGCCAGAGTGGGTAACCCTCAAAGGTAATGTTTTTGGATATGAAAGTTTCTCCAAATAAATTGAAGAAATTTAGGTGTTTCAAGCATAAGACTTGAAATGACTGATTAATTAAAATTAATTAATTAATTTTAGAAAAAAATCAATTCAAACATACATCCGCATTCACAGAGGGCACCATATTCCTCTTTAATCAACTTTAAGGATGATAAGTAAATAAAATAAAATAAGATTAAATGACATAGTTTTCTAAAGAGAATATTTTCTCAAGGAAAATAATTAATTTATAGAAAACGTAATTAGATAATAAACAAAATGGAGCCGATTCTTCAAAATTACAGAAAACACAAAGTTTCAAGAAAAAATTCTATATTATATTCATAATATTTTCAATTTCAGCATACTTCAGTAATAAATACTATAACCATGAAAATGAAATAGAGAAATTATAACCATAAGTATATGATATCATTATTTATGTATTTCAAAATCCAACATGTGAACAAATTCACAAGTCTTATTGTTGTATTAAAAACTTTGAGTAATTACAAAGATAATTTCTTTGAGAGTAAATCTTAGAAAGCTTCCTTGTTACAAATCTTAGAAAGCTTCCTTGTTACAAATCTTAAAGTCTCCAATGAACAAAGAAAATAAATTACAATTGTTGATACATAGGGGATGAATCCTATGAGAAAAACAAAAGGACCATGAATGACATAGAAAAATCTTAAAAAAAAAATGATTGAGATAGTTGTTGAGGCAAGTTCTCTATTTAATCCAGAAATGATAGCCTATGTAGTGCCAACTTTCTTCTTTATATATCTTCATGTTTAACCATTTTTTTTGTTACAAATAACGACTTCCAAAAATAACAAGACTTGAATGGTTGGAAAACCATTATTCTCCCTGATTTTATGCTTAACATAATTATGACACGTTCATCTAGCTAGACATTCATTTTCTAATTTTGTTATTCAATATGGAAATACTAACGTTGATGTTGACTATGAAATTTTTGGTGAACCCTTACTTCTAAACTTATTAATTTGTTGCCAATTTTTCACTTTGGTAACTTGAAATCTATCATATTTCTGATAACAATGCCTAATTGCCTAATTGATGTATAAATCATAACATGTCAGTGACATATTTTTCTATAGATGAATAATAGTACTCAATAATATAAAATCTTGAAATAATTTTTTATAGATCGATCTACCCCTAATTGGACCATTGACATCGATGCATTTTTCATTATTAGTTCTTTCTTTCTCAAGGGATTCATTATAACTATCAACACGGAAAAAAACATATTTATGGGTTCCAAGGGGTGGTAATCCAAGCTCAAATGTTCTTGTGAACTTATTTATGAACTCTTGACCAAAATTAGTAACTACATTGCATTTACTCTAGGCTATCATAATCAAACGTTTCTTGGTATGAGTTGAACTTTCTTACCGTTTTGTCTTTTACTCCCATAGAATCTACCTAAACTTGAGTTCTACTATTTAATAACCTCATAACTTCATCTGTTATTCAAACTTTATCACCCAAATGTTCCCAAGCTTTGGTAATATTAAGTTTGATATCCTTTTAAGAGTGTATGTTTCCATAAGTACATTGAAATGGTTTCTTAGTTTTTTTAGTAACTAATTTTATTTGATTCATTCAACCAAATATTATTTTACAAAAAGTCTTCTATCAAAATCTTCTTGCATGTTTTCAAATGTTGCAATTTTTTGATTGGATTCATTTACAATATTTTGTTTCTCAAGTAAACTTGAGTGATAATTTTCCATTAACATGTTTTTCTTGTTAATTCATGCTTGCAATTCTATGGTTTCTATGGATTTCCACTAAGTAATTGTTTTGCAACTCCAAATTCTTTCTAGACTGCTGACAATTGCTTTCTGAGTTTTTCAACATATTCATCCTTTAAACCCTCTCAAATAATTCAACATCAATATTTGTGGCTTTAAGAGCTAAATTTGTTGACAAAGCAACTTCTTTTTCATCATTGACTTTATCAATTATCTTACCCAATCTTTGATTTTTCTTTGTGAGTTTTAATACTTGGTCCCTTAATTACACTTTTTTTTTTTTTTTTAACTATAGTAACTCTTTGTTTGCATGTGTTCAGTTCAAAGTTGTTGGTGTTCTTAGTTTCCCTTGAAGAACTTGGATTTCCTTGTCTTTTTCTCTTACTAGAGATACAATTCTAGACTTATCTCATCGACTCTATCCTAAAGCTATTAATTTTTACTCCAATTCATTGATTGACACAATGTGAGCTCTATTTGTACTCTTATCTAGATTTAATTGCTTCTCCATCTTGCTTACTTGCATTTTCATTTGTTTACAATTTTTGCTTCTTGAAGTAGGGATTTCTTACTTGCATTTTCAATTTATTTACATATGTTGTTGCTTGAAGCAGGACCCCAAATAGAATATTGCCTATTTGTTTGTGCCATTCAATTCTATTCCCTAGTGGAATTTGATGTAAATCAATAGTTACTCTTGTAGTCTCATATTCATGAGACTTAATCTGCATTTCAAATTTATTGACTTTAGGTTCCAAAATTGCCATATCCAAAGTTCCTTTTTTATAATTTAGTGTTGATAAAAATCCGGGTGGTGCATGTCCCTCTTGGTTGATCTAAGAGATTAATTTTTCTTTGCATTGTTTATCCAAACTCTTGTTTAGAGACATTTTTGTGAATATATCAACTTATTTCTTTGAAACTAAAACTTATTTTGAAGTTTCTCCTCCTAGAATTACTTTGTCTGTGATTTTGTGAGTAGGATCACCTAATTTTGCAATTTGAGTTATTGAAATCACATGTGTTTCAAGCAAATAATTACACATATTATTCATCTTACTTGGTATATATTCAAATTAAAAATTTGGATCAAACCTAATTTTCTTAGTCAATGGATCCTACACATCCTCCTCCATTGGATCGTCTTTTTCTGGAACTCTCCTCTATAATTTTGACTTTTTTGGAGTCTCCATCACAAAATCTATTCCTTTTTTTGGATGATCAGTTTCAATAGGGATCATTGAGGTTGATCCCAGATTTATTTTAACCATTTCTCAAAAGTGATAAATGACTTTGTTGTTGCAAAATTACTTACACTTCAGCCCATTTGTCTTTGTTTGCTAGTCTTTCAATTTCTACATATGCATGATGGATATATGGAGCATAGCTAGCAACTGTTTTCATGTTAGAAATTAAATTATAAGGATCATATTGTCAACTCTTATCTTCTTCAAAATGAAATAACTTCAACATCTTCTCAACTACATTAAATGCAAATCTTCTTTTAACTATAAAGAAGAAAACTTCTCATGGAAAAAATGAAAGAAACTTTCATGTTTTTTGAGATGAAGTGAATATGCTCTAAATTTAATATTTGTATGATATATTCTAAGGAAAATATCCTAGGTGTAAGTAATATTGAAAGTTTATAGGGCTTCAATTTTGAACCATAAATTCTTATTACTATATATATCTAAAAAATAAACCAATCTCCATATTTGACATTTGGATTAAATTGGAGGAGGATTTTACACTCTTTAAGCAATATGGGAGGGTATTCATTTTGCAATATTGTATAGGTTTTACCCATGAATTGGTCTACAAATGTATTGAAACCACCTTTTTACCATAATCCCTTACTGTCTAAATCCACTCAAAAACTAAATATTGTTTTCCCTATTGATCAATTGATTTTAATCCCATGTGTTGAAAATGAATTAACTAATGATATATCATAAGATATATCAGATATGATTGACATATTAAGCATTTAATGATTGAAATTGAAAAAAAATACCATGGATGGTATTAGATAAATATTTGACAAAATCAAACTTTTCTAACCTAGTGATTTTAAGGATAAACCTTAAAATATGTCATCCACTATACAGTCATTGTCATACCCCATATTCAAACATGTCGTTGTTGCAACCTCCTTGATTGTTTCTTTGAACATTGAAGAAGTTAATGAAATTTTAACTCATGTAATTTAGCACCGCTTTGCAGTAATTTCGGTAAAAAGTTGTGTTTATGTTCAAGTGATAATAAATTGAAGTAATTCTCAAGCTCTTCCTTGTCCAAGTTTACTTGATTATAAGGTAATAACAATAGTTATGACATGAAATACTCTGTAATAGGAAAATGATGCATCAATTATCCTTAAATTTTATGACTCTTTGAGTGGCGTCATATGAGTGATCACACATTAAGACAAACTCAAGAAAATGGAAAGTAGATGGAATGATTGCTTGAGCCAAACACCTTGCCCACTTGGAATGTCTTCTAAATTGTCATTAAGCCTATGTTAAGCTAAACTATGAATTTCTTTGGTAGTTCTAATAGTAAGTTGAGTTTTGAAAATGTCTTCATCTTTATCTACAAGATGTTCTGAGTTTGGGTTTACTAAGATAGGTTGTCCATGGATTCATGATTTCTTCATAGAAACCATATAATTCAAGTTTTCTTTGATTCTAAATCTTATCTTTTTATAAAACTCTCAATGTACTGTTCTTAATGTTTTGAAAGACAAATTGGAAAACAAAGATTTTACAAAAGGCACCTATGACAATTTGAGCATTTGATGACTAACTTGTTCCACTTTAAAACCCTATTACAATTGTTGTTTGGCTTAGTATTTTTATGGTTCATTTAGCACATGGAAAACATTTTAACATGTTAGTAGTCTTTCCCTTTCTTCACAAGTTAGTGTTCATTGAATTTCCCATAAAAAACTACCACTTGTTATCACAATAAATGTTTTCCAACTACCTCATTAACTCACCTTCCTATAGCGACATGCTATGGTGGGGCGAATATCAAAAGTGATTTACATGATGATTTGAAGTGATTTTCAAATGGTTACCTTTGGTCCCGTAATTCACAAAAAGGCATCATGTGGTTGAGGAGTGGTTTCAGGTTACAAGACCAATGGGTCATATTAACACGATTGTTATTTATCAATTTGTAATGCTTTATGACCATTGATCGAGCATTATCCTCTATTATTAAATATAGAAAAGAGGTCACAGATTCGAGCCTAGCTATGAGTCCCTGGGACTGCTGCTTTCCACTCCCATATCATCCACTATATGGGGAAGTATCTGGGTGAGTTCCCACTGAATTAATTTCTCATCTGAAAAAAAAAATATAGAAAATAGTTAACTTTATTATTTGTTAATTTAAATGTTTTGTTAACCCGTGCTTCATTTTTATTTCACTTAACTATGTACACATTAGAATATTCTAATTCTAATTTGTTGTTAATTCAATTTACAAAACTTTACCTTTTTAAACATTATTATACACATCCTTTACGAAAATCTCAAAAAAAAAATAATACCATCTAGATTTCATTAAAGAATAGTTTTGTTTGTAAAAAGAGTTACAACATCCGACACCATTTGGGGACGAGGTATCCTATGAAGCATCAAGATTCATACATTAGTGCCTTATTCATTGGGCTAGGCTAAGATAACATTTTATAAGCTAATATTTCTATCATGTGTTGGAAAATGGTGATATTTACAAGGAAAGAAACAAAGAAACAGAAAAATAAAAGCTTAAAAATGCAAATCAAACTATTTATGAAATTATTTTAGTTAAAATATTTTAAAATTAATATATATTTAGAAGTTTAAAATTGAATAGAGGTTAATATTTTATTACATTATGAATGTTTACATATTACTTAGTTTGTTGATATGAGACAACTTTATTTTAAAGAAATTTTTTCTAAACTTAATTAAAAAAAATGGCTCAAATTAATTATGTTCAAAACAAATAAGAATAAAATTTCTCCATCAATTTTTTTTTTGGATTTTGGGGTTTTATGACTAAAACACATTTGATTAAGCTCTCATATTTCCAATGTTGCTTCACTAGACGTGAGTGTCCTCTACTATCAGCAAACGTCAATAGCTCTGGTGAATATGTTTGCATTTCGCATTTTATATTTAAATTAGTTTCGTGAAGCACCTTGACCTCCTACCCTCCAATTTTTTTTCATATATTTTAGTTTAACATTTATTTGTGATTTATTTATTTGTTAATTTATTTAAAAAACTTTTTTTTTTTAATTTTTAAAATATTAGATTTTGGGGTTACCTTTTTTAAAAAGGTGCATTGGTTGGTTTCTTTATATTTTTAATAAAACGTGTCTTTTTTAATATATATAGAGATATTTCCTTGATTTGGTGATTTTTTCCTTTACACTTTAGTTTTTTTTTTTTTGCAACAATATTAGTTTTGTATGCAATGTTTTAAAAAATGTTGTCATTTTAATCTTAAAAAAAGGGTGTTACTCATATTACCACTTTTCAATTTAATTATTGATTTTAAGTTTTTTGTTGCAATGGTGTCAATTATCAAGGTCATTGTTTCAAACAAGTTCTAATTTTAACCCTAATAATAAGAGGGTGACTCAAGGGCACCAACTTTCAATTCCATGGTTTATTTTAAGGTTTTTATTGTAATGATACCGATTGTCAAGGTCATGGTTTCAAACAAGTTGTATTTTTAATCCCCCCCAAAAGGGGTAACTCTGGGAGCACCACTTTTCGATTTGGGGGCTGGTTTTAAATTTTTTGTTGCAATGTCACTGGTTGTCAAGGCCATGAGTTCAATAAAGTTGTAATTTTAACTCCCCCAAAAATGGGTGAATCAAGAAGCACCATTTTCAATTTTGGGGTTGATTTTAATGTTCTTATTTTCAACATTACATGGTTTTACGACCATGGTTGCTAAAGGTTGTAATTCTAACTTCAAAAAATAATGGGTGATACTGGGAGCACCACTTCCTAGGATCATTTGTCTTAGCAACAAATGATTCTTAAATTTCACAAAAATGGAATTGGGTCTTATGATTCCAAAAGAGAGGATACCATAAGTGTACATGCTCATTTTTTGGGTCAACACAACCCAAAGTGTCAAATTCTCGAGTCTTGTGAAAGAGAAAGGAGAAAACCAATTTGAAGGACATATAAAATCTTTGGTGTTTTGATATTATTAGAATATGTAACTCCTAATTGTCTTATGCATGATTATATTTGAAGTTGTTATTGTTGTGTAGAGTTCATCTCTACGTAGAGAGTCTATTTCTAGTGTTTAGGAGGTTGTTGGAACTAGTTGGATGAGAAAGATAATTTTCAACTAGATGCTTCCTATAATGGTGTGAGGTTGAGATATTCACTCAATTGTTAAATTATGTGATCAAGGTATTTTGTGTATCTTGAGACAAAACATGTTGTATTTATATGTATCATTACATTAATTCAATAGATCACTTAATGGATTCTTTGTGTGTAATAAACTCTACTCTCCCACTTTAATATGGTATCAAAGTAGTTCTAGGCATGACTCCCTCATGGGAGGGCCAATGGACATGTAGATATTAGAGTAGTGAATGATTTGCTGCTAGGTATTGTAGCACACCTGATCCCCTAAATATTACTTAGGCTGGTGGGATGTTGACTTTCCTCTTCCTCTTCATGAATTGCTGTCAAATTCACCAATCATTTATGTGAGAAATTTCCTTATCATAATTTAAACTATGATAACCTTTGTTAATCCTTAGGGAGCTTCCTCCATTTAGCTTACTGGAGTACCCATAGGTCAAAACACTCTAATTTGAACAACCTGATATGCTCATAACCCTCAGACCAATGACCTATGGCCATTCACACTCATTCTCGTCAGAGTGCCCAACCACCTAGGTTGATCTCCCTTCTTGTGGTAACATCCCAATGAATATGTCACCGAGATCTAATGGTCCTCGTACTCAGGGTTTAACAATCATGATTATGTTGGGGTCTTCTTCCCACTCTATGGTTACTTCCTGTGTAAGTGTCCATTCCTCACACCAAATAAATGGGACCCACAAATCACATGACTGAGATTTACTCTTGCCCCATACCAATCAATGATCATCTTATTGTTTTCAGAGTCCCTCACCCTCAGAGGATCATTGCAATGGCTCCACAACCACTTCGATTTTCTCACTTCGACCATGCACCTCTATGACGAATTGAACGATCATCATTCATATGATCCTACAATCACTATGAACTTAAGGGGTACGACATGTTCCCGATCGGGGTTTTCAAACCCTCTTCCCCAGAGTGACTCTTGTAGAAATCAATGGTTGTGATATCGTAAGATCATCTCATGACAAATCAATGGTCCTTGAAGTTCCTTTCATCCAACTCAAATCGCAATATTCTTTCCGGACCTCTGACAGTCTCCTTACTAGACCCAATGGTACAAGTTTCTCTCGAGCCACCCTCCGATGGATCGATGGTCTTTCTCAAATCAGGGATCTCCCCTTCAAAGTTCAATTAGAACCTCATCTATCCACTCCGAGACAACACCATCCGACCAACGGTACGGATATGCCCACTTAGTTAGATTAATGACTACGAATCCAACCACCACAATACACTAGTTTCCTCTAGGGTGTCAATTCGATTCCAAAATTAACAGGTTAGGGTATTTTTCTCAAGCCTTTATAAGGTTCCAACAAACTTCTAAGGATCATAATTTCTAGGTTTAAACTGGTTAAGGTCTTCCCTTTTTGTGATTGGAAGAAGGATTGCATGTCCTGCAATATTTCCACATAAAATATGTGACTTCTCACAAGGATTAAGACTTTTTACCCATGTTGGTGCCTCCTAGGTCCTAAGGCCTATCTGGTATCTTTCAAATGAATATTTTCTCCATATCTTGCAAGATTTCCTCCAAAGCCATAGGGTTCATAGGGACACAGATTGTTTATGCTTATTTAAATTTTCATTTTAATAGGTTAAACTATGACTACAAAAATCATACTATGATTACTTAAGGATTCCAATAATTGATTGTATGAATTGATTTTTCCCATTTAATTCAGAAAAACACATATGTACAACATTCATGTGCAATTAAATAAATCAAGTCAAATACTTATCTGATCCGGGAAATAGAAAACACCAACTGACTGAGAGAGGATGCATTTCATCCCAACCTTAGGCCTTACTATAGAGTACCTTCCTACAGTACACCGTCTCTATACCAATCCATGATACAACAAGGGGAATGATTCAGTTGGTTTACAAGATCAAGATGATCCATGGAGGTTACTCTCCTTCCTCCTCTAACAACAACAAAAGTTTCCCCCTTCTGACTGAGTTGAGTAACCCTATAGGTTTATCAGGTGGTTTCTCAACTAGATTTCATCTACACAAGGGATTCCCTTATTGAAAAGTCAACAAGAAACATGTGTCTAATTTACTTTTCCCTTAAATAAATTGGACAATAAATATTAATCTATTATCTCATTTATAACTGAGTGAGTTGGAGTTGTGACAAAATTATAAGTGTAGTTATGTGAGTTGTAAAGTAGTTTAACTCAGTTAAGTGAGTTAAGCTCAGTTGTACTAGTTGTAACTAAACTTGCACTAGTGAGAGTTCAGTGAATTAATTATTAATTAATTCAAATCAGTGAATTCACATGCAACTGAAGATTCACCATGGTTAACTACACGCATGTCAGATCCAGTGGAGACCTAGTTGAGATAACAGGTGAAAGGGACAGTTTGGCTATCAGTTGTGATTTGAGTGAAGTGCACTCATGTAATCACACATGCAGTGGATATGCTCATGAGCATGTGAAAACTAGGCAATTCGAATTCATTGTGAGAATTCTAATTGTATGGATTGTGCAGAGGAGGCATGCTGTCTGGAGACAGAATATTGGCACATGTATTTGCTGAGTTTTGTATGACAGTGTGAGACGATTGTATTGTATTGAGACCTCTTGAATTAGAGTTTTGTATGAGATTGTTTCATGATCCATGCTATACATAATATATGATAGTGGGGTTTTTATCTTTACGCTTTCTTGGAAAAACTTCTGTGTTATGTGTTCTTGATATTTCACTTTGTGATCGTGGTTTAAATTTCCGCAAGAATATTAGTAGAAGTGATTCTGTATTTAACAGTGGCATATAATTGTTAGATCAGAAGAATTGCAAGAAATACATTAATTGTATTAAAATTTCTAGATGGTATCAGAGCCACGGAGCCATGGAAGTGAGGTGCAAAAATTGTAGTATTTTCGTAGGTCCCATCTCTGGCAGGGTGCGAACCTTAGTACTGAGAACTATGCATATTTATGAGAGAAGAAATTCTCGCACCCTAATCAAAGGAGAGGTGCGAACCTCCCCTAGGATTTTTGCAGGCTGCTCAAAGGAGAGGTGCAAACCTCCCTCACCCCACTGTGCATTACAATGTGAACTTTCTCATAAGGTTCACAGGCTATACACAGGTGAGATGTGAACTTCCCTCAGGATAGTAACTGGTCAGGTACAAACCTCCTAGGGAAAGAAGGATTGCAGCAGTTGAGTTTTTGGTTGGGATAAATTCAAATTTGAAGAATGAGTTTCTTAGTGATACAATTGATTCAAGATCGAAATGGATTTCAATGGCTTGAGGTTGGAGTATGCACTCAAGGGAATCTTGAACTACATTGCTTGGAAGGACAGGATGGAAGAAGTACTCGAAGACAATGGATTGAAGGAATACATTGACAAAGATGTTCCTAAGCTGGATGCGACATACACTGCAAATCTTGATGCATGGAAAAAGAAAGTGGCAAAGGTGAGGAGGATCTTGTTGGAGGGTGTACGAGACCACATTTTCTCAAGTCTCCATGGGAAAACCACACCACATGAAATGTGGAAGGTTTTGACGGATCTGTTCCAAAACAGTAATGACCATAGGAAATTGGCGCTCAAAGATAAACTCAGGAAGATCAAGATGGAGAAGGGTGACTCCATTCCAAAATATCTCACGAAGTTTTTCCAATGTTGGGATGATCTTGGAAGTGTGGGAATAACAGTCACTGCTGATGATTTGGTGAGCTTGGCTCTCCTAGGACTTCCCAAGAGTTGGGACAGTTATCAAGACTTTGTCAATGGAAGGGAAAAATTTCCAGATTGGGAACGACTATGGTCGGATCTAGTGCAGGAGGTGTTCAAGCGGAACACCAGAGATGGATCTTCATCAAAGCATGAAGATGAAGAGGATTGTGCTTTGACTGCCAAGGCAAGAAAAGGGAAAGGAAAGAAATTCCATTCAAAATCCAAGTCTAAAGTTAAGAAGTTGGATTTGTCCAAAGTGAAGTGTTTTCATTGTCACAAACATGGGAATCTCTCTACTAACTATCCGCAGAAGAGGAAGAACAAGACAGTTGCTGGAGCTGCAACTGGTGAGGCTCTTGTCTCGCAATTTGAACTTGACTTCTCTTTGATCACATGCATGGCTTCAAGTGCATCGGGATCGGTGTGGTATTTGGATAGTGGCGCTTCCTACCACATGACGAGAGATAAAGAGTCTTTCAGTGACTTGGAGGAGAAAGATCTCAGAATGCATATAGAGATGCGCGACGATGGACGATACAGTGTGATTGGTATTGGTACCATTACCTTTCATAGGGAGTCAGGTAAACCATTTCAATTGAAAAATGTTATGCATGTTCTAGGTCTGAAGAAAAACCTGGTCTTGGTCACAATGTTGGAGGACAGAGGCTATGACGTTACTTTCAACGGTGGAAAAGCCTACCTGCGACATAAAGCAACGTGTCAAGTCAAGAAGATAGGGATTCGAGTTAAGAATCTCTACATGTTGGAGGTAGATGGCTGTGGTTCTATGGTGGGAAAGGCAGAAAAAGTGGCGAGCTGGGAAGAGGGAGAATTATGGCATAGTCGATTGGGCCATCTTCATCATGGAGCCTTGAAGATCATGCAACAAATATCTACTGGACTTCCAATGGGAACACTTTCTCAGTTAGATCAGTGCAAGGGGTGCACCCTGGGGAAGTATGTAAAGTCCACTTTTCATGAAAAGGAGAACCATGCTTCGGTGATCCTGGAGAGAATTCACATAGATGTGTGTGGACCATTCTTGGTTTCTTCAACAAAAAAACATAGGTATTATGTTTTTTTGTTGATGACTTTTCTCGTAAATGTTGGATATTATTCATGCATAAGAAGGATCAAACATTCTCAAAGTTTTGTGAATTTAAAACATTGGTGGAGAAAGAGTCGGAGAAGCAAGTGAAGGCTCTAAGGAGAGATAATGGTGGAGAATACATTTCTAACGAATTCAAAGACTTCTGCAGCAGAGAAGGAATTCGAAGAGAACTAATAGTGCCTCATAACCCACAAAAAAATGGGGTCACGGAGAGAAAGAGCAGAAAGATCATGGGTGCAACACGAGCGATGTTGCATGATCAGTGCCTACCAATGCATTTGTGGGCAGAAGCATGCAATACTGCAGTTTATGTGAAAAACCATTGTCCTCATAGAATACTTGGCATGAGTACACCTAAATAATCTTTCACTGCTAAGAAACCTTATGTTTCTCATTTTAAAAATTTTGGCTCATCTGTTTATGTGCATGTGACCAAGGATTTCAGGAAGAAGTTGGAACTGACTACTGAAGTTGGGATATTTGTGGGGTACAAAGAAACACCCCATAATTATCGTGTGTATTTTCCTAATAGTAAGATGACTTTTATGCGACGTGATATAAAATTTGATGAGGGGAAAGCCATGCGGTTGTGGCTTGAGAGGGAGCTAGACTTGCATGCATAAGAGGAATTGTTGGTTCCCAAAGATGAGTCTCAAGATGTGGATTAGCCACATGAGGAGGTTCATGGAGTGGAGGAAACCACTCATGCAGAGCCATCCATCAGAAATGGCAGAAAGCACACCACAAAAGCTGACAGATTGAGACTAAATGCTGCACAGAATGTAGGAGCCCCTACTTCACAACCCAGGCAGAGACAGTCTCCTGATCGATTTGTTGGATACATGGCTCTCATGAGTAAATGTATTATGACTGAAACATCTTCCTTTCAGGAAGCAATGAAGGATCCCATTTGGGTTGATGCTATGGTAGAGGAGTATGACTCCATTGTAAAAAACAGTGCATGGGAAATTTTCCCAAGACTGGTCGACAAATCAGTGGTGGAGGGTAAGCTTGTAATCATTTTTCTTTATGTTGATGATTTCATACTGACTGGTGATGAGAAGATGATACACTCATGCAAGTATTACCTTGCAAAGGAGTTCGAGATGAAGGATTTGGGCCTTCTTCATTATTTCCTTGGATTGGAAATATGGCAGCGAGATGGTGAACGTTTTGTGTCTCAAGGCAAGTATGCAAGGGAGATACTGGGTAAGTTTCACATGGAGGGCTACAAACCCATGGATACTCCTCTTCTAGGAAACTGGAGGAAAGAGGATGCTACTTCTGGAGAGGTAGTGGATGCTACTGTCTATCGACAGTTAGTGGGTTCTCTAATGTATTTAGTGAACACGAGACCAGACATTTTCTATGCAGTTAACCAGCTAAGTCAAGTGATGGTTAAGCCTACCAAACTCTTTTGGAAGGCGGGTAAGCATGTCCTGAGATATCTGAAGGGCACACCTGAGTATGGATTATGGTATATACAGACGGATGAGGTGAATTTGCATGGCTTCATGGATGCAGATTGGGTGGGCAGCCCAATAGACATAAAGAGAACATCGGGGGGGATCTTTAGTAACAGATCTACAACTGTTTCTTGGTACAATAGGAAACAAATATTCGTGGCACATAGTTCAGTGGAAGAAGAATACATGGTAGGGAGTCAAGCTGCATGTGAGGCTATCTAGATGAGAAAGATTTTGATTGGTTTGTTTGGTTCTCATTTAGATCCGACAGTGATTTATTGTGATAATCAGAGTTTCATTAAACTCTCAATTAATCCTGTGTTTCATGATAGATCTAAGCATATAGATATCCGGTATCATCATCTTAGAGATTGTGTGCAGCGGAAGATCATGTTACTTCAATACATTCCTATGGAATATTAGGATGTAGACATTATGACAAAGGCGCTCACCAGGAGAAAATTCGAATATCATAGAGATAGGATTGGGGTGAAGGATAATCCCTTTTTTGTTGAGAGGGAGTGTTGAAAAGTCAACAAGAAACATGTGTCTAATTTACTTTTCCCTTAAATAAATTGGACAATAAATATTAATC
>JZKD02S2250274.1:22117-36779 GCA_000966675.3 Picea glauca | reverse complement strand
AACAAGTTCCTCGCTCAAGGAGTTGATTTCTTAAAACATGAAATAATGAATTATCACAACAAAAGAAGTGAGATCTTTAGAAAAAATTTACAAGGTTGCACGTGACAAAGATAAGCAAAATGATCGCTTCAGAAATAAAATCTAACTTTGTTAACCTAAAATAAAGATTAAATTGAAATATCAACTTTAGAATTTGACTGAGAAAATTGCTCGAACTAATGGAATCAAGCATGATTTCAATAGTTGAAAATACAAATAATGTGAACTTTACAAAATCAATTGAAATTAAAAATCAAAGTGTTGTTATTCATGGAATATTGCTGACAAATAAAATGATAGAAACACAATCCCCAAGGAATAGCTCAATTGGTTTGAACCTTTCCGCTACAATTTAACACCAAGAAAGGTTATAGGATCCATTCCCATCGAGTCTTGTAGAGTTACTAACCGCTATTGTATTTAAGGATTAATATTTCCCTCCATCTGGAAAACTAAGGAAGAAGGGGAAATTCGTGAAACACTAATGTGGTACCCACTTCCTCATTTTGAATGCTTGATACACGAGAAGGTTAGGGGAATTTGTTTCTCCATTAAAAAGATGAAAAAAGTTTATGATACATATTTGAATACACAATTTACAAGCAATTAAGAATGTTCCATAATCAAGATGAAAAAGAATAAAATTAGAAAATTACCATCTTGTTGTCCTAATCATAAGAGTTGTCATAATAATGAATCAATTCTTTAGCATGGCATTACTTTGAACAAAGAATAGGTCTCGTGGTCCACATTCCAAAGCGATTCAATTTCGAAATTTCTTGAAATTAAAAAACAAAAAGTTTCATTTAAGAGCACTATCAACAAACAATTCTAGAAAAGATTGATCTAGAATATATTAATCTTCTTATTGCACCTGAAGATACTTTTTACAACCTAGTATGAGGGAGATGTGGAATTCTTTCCATGCTCAACATGAATTTAACATGTGGCATTAATTTTATTTTTTCAATGTTTTCCATAAATAAAATATTTCAATGTCCACTTTAAGTAATATATATATATAAAGTAACTAAAAGTAAAAAAAAATCGTATTCCACATATAGGTGCTTTCTACATCACAATACGAGGGATATGTGTAATTGCTTCGGTGCTTAACATGGAGTTGACATGTGACATTTAAAAATATATTATTAACAAAAAATAATATTTCAATGTCCATGTGAAGTAAAATATTTCAATATATATATAACGTAGAGAGACAACAGGGCACATTACACATATCCCTTTCTACATCACAATACATCACAATACGAGGGCCAGTCAGTCACCAGGACTAAGAGAGACAACAGGGCACATTGTTTGGGACAGTTTCCAGGCCGTTCCGAGAGGTTTATCCACCAGGGCGAACTTCCCAGACTTGTAGCAGTTCCCATATGAGTTGTCGCAGCTTGCAATAGATTCTATGACAAATCCATTCATCCCACAACATTCTTCCATTATCGGGTACTATTGTTTTAGTTTACTTATTGTATTCCGGATAAGATCCTTTTGTCACTGATCTAGCCAAGTGATTTATTTTATTCAGCCGCATTCAACATTTGTACTCCGCAGAGATGTCATAATATAAGCTTTGCAACCTTTTATTGCCATTATTATTTGTATGCTCATTTATATGCTGTAAACAATTAAGCATACACACACATTAGCAGAGTTTCCTAGACTAGCCGAATCTAGGATATTATAGTGGTATTAGAGCTTTAGTCTTGCCAGTCTGTGACTAAAGACAATGAGTGAAACAAAGGACCCAGAGGCTCGTGAGCATGTAGGTGACGAATATGCCACTTACAACAGACACAAAGAGAGAAGACCTAGACCTGATTTCCCCCCTTTCACTCCCAACTCAAAGGAAGAGGAAGAGACACAGAGGGAATTAGAGAGAAAGGTAGAGTATGAGGTTGAGCATGAGGCAGAGAGGATGTTAAGAGACATATATGAGAGACCAAAACGTAGTGGTAAAGTCCCCATGGAACCAAAGGTAACCTTCATGCAGGTACTAAACAATATGGTAGTCAATCAACAGGCCATGACTTAGTCTTTGGTGCAGATGGCTGATAGATTGGATATAGTGGGCACCTTGGGCACACAAGCCCCACATGCAGCACATGGAACTCATGGGCAGGTAGTAGACCCCAGTCACCTACTAGCACATACATCTCTTCGAGTAGGATTCCCCGACCATTGTTTCGTAGTTTCCAGAGGGCACCCCCAACAACAACACAATAATTGATAACATAGAGGCCGCCCACTCAGGCTGAGGACATTGTAGAATACAGGAGGGAGTATGCAACATTGGGCTATGACTTCCATCAGGACATGACCCTGGTTGAGTATTGTGGACTCGGACTCAGGAACCGCCCCAGAGAGCCTCAGAGAGGAGGACAACAACAACAATAGGGACATAACATTGATTTCATCCAAAAAGTTGGTAAACTCACTATACCTTGTTTTGACGGATCATCCAAATGCAAAACCAGAGCTTGGGTACAAAATCTAGACATGTACTACAAGCTCAACCAGATGACCGAGACATAAGCCATCAACTTCACTACCCTACACTTGGAGGGTGAGGCACACGAGTGGTGGCATCATGGATTGGTGATGTTGGGACATAGTCACATCACCTACATGGAGTTCACATAGAGATTCATGGATAGGATTGACACGAGGGATCAAGAGATCTATTTCAAGGATCTAGCCTAGTTGAGACAAACTGGCACAACATAGGCATTCATCACAGAGTTTCAGTGGGTGGCAATGGCAGTGACGGATATATCCAAGACCAAGATGATCATGTTATTCACATAGGGGCTCACAAAACCCTTGAGAGGATGGGTGAAGGCATACAGTCCTCACACCTTGCAGGATGCCATCTTACACACTTGATATTTGGCAGACTTAGCACTGAAGACTAAATCCTTTTTCAAATCCTTCATACCACATAGGGACAGAGACAGGAAGTGATTCCAGAGAGAATGGAAGGGAAAGGAGAAGCTGGTTGATGAGACGAGGGGAGAGCTTATGAGGAAGAAGCTCTGCTTCACCTGCAAGGACCCTTGGGTCCCAGGCCACAGGTGCATGGGCAAGGGATAGATTCATTATATTGAGGTGGCAACAGACAGTGTGGACAGCGAGAGGGAGGAGCATGACAGTGGATCCACTAGCTCAGAGGAGGAGCCAACACAGGCATAGGAGTAGCCTCCCCGTAGACCACCGACACCAGTCGGGACCCACCCACTGGTAGTTCATAGCCTCCGGAGCAGGCTAACAGAAGAAAATCAACAAAGGGAGGAGTCATAACGACCCTTTCTGGTGTTCCCAAGTATGATACCCTCCGAATCAAAGGGACTATTAATGGAAAATGGGCAATCTCCCTGATAGATGGTGGGAAAACCCACAACTTCATTGGTATCGAGACATACACTTTGGATAGAGGAGTTTGATGTTGCAGTAGAAGATGGCCATACAGTGGAGTGTCTAGACAAAGTTTTGAACTTGGAGATAAATTTAGGAAACTACACCGTGAGAAACACATTTTATGTGGTTGACCTATCTGAGACATATCTGGTATTGGGAGTCCAGTGGTTGATACCAAGGGGAAAAATCACCACGAACTATCAAACCTTGGATATGGGGTTCAAAGACATTGACGAGAAGAGGATTGTCCTGAGGGGCATGTCGACAGGAGCACTCATGACAGTTTTGACGAAGAGGATGGAGAGGATATTCAGACATGGGGAGGTAGCATATGTCGTAGAGTGCTTGATCACTACGTAGAAGGATTCAGAGGGTCGACAACAATATCAGACGAATATCAGGAACTTGTTGGGACGACATCAATAGGTTTTTGGGTCGATTCCACCAGGGAGACCACCTGACAGTGGGTATGAGCACACCATTGATTTGGAGGAGGGAGCCAAACCTATGATCACATCACCCTATCATCATCCAAGGAGGTTCAAGGATGAGATCGAGAAAACAATTAAGGAATTGCAAGAGATGGGACACATCAGACCTAGCAATAGTCCATTCACTTCTTCATTTGTCTTAGTTTTGAAGAAGGATGGTACCATGAGGATGTGCATTGATTACCATGCCTTGAACAAGAAAACCATAAAGAACCAATATCCTATCCCTCACATTGACGAGTTAATGGATGAGCTGCATGGGGCAGTTTTCTTCTCAAAGATTGATCTACGCTCTGGGTATCATCAGATCAACATCCAAGAGTAGGACATAGAGAAGACGACATTTTAGTGTCACTTTGGTCATTTTGAGTTTTTGATTATGCCACATGGGCTAACTAATGCACTGGCTACATTTCAGTCTTGCATGAACCACATATTCAGGGATCAGTTGAGGAAATCAGTCTTGGTTTTCTTCGATGACATCTTGGTCTACATCAAGACATGGCAGGAGCATGTGAGGCACTTGGAAGAGGTATTGAGCATCATCGAGGCGTAATCACTATACACCAAAGAGTCCAAGTGTGAGTTCGATATGACAAAGCTACTTTACTTGGGCCACATCATCAGTGCACAGGGGGTACAAGTACACCGAGAGAAGATCATGGCCATTCCGGATTTGCCAACGCTCATGAATGTGACAGAGTTGAGAAGCTTCTTTGGGTTATGCAACTATTACAGATGGTTTTTAAGGGTTTTTTCTCAGCTTGGAGCACCACTGAGGGACATTATTGAGCATGGGGATTTCATATGGACCAATGAGTCATGGAAAGCCTTTGATCACATGAAGGAAGTCGTGGGCACATGTCCAGTGTTAGCACTACCAGACTTCACTTTGTCATTTGTATTAGAGTGTGATGTATCCGACGAGGGTATCAGGGAAGTTTTGATGTAGGGAGGACACCCCATTGTATTTGAGAGCAGTAAGCTCAGTTAGCATGAGAGGTTGTATTCCATTTATGACAAGGAAATGATCGCAATCATGCATGCCTTGACCAAATTCAAACAATATTTGGTGGGCAACAAATTCATGGTCAAAACACATCACAACAACTTGAAGTATCTCCTTGAGCAGAAGGACCTCAGTGAGCACCAACATAAATGGGTGACGAAGGTACATGAATTCAAATTCGACATTGAGTGTGTCAAGGGGAAGAAGAACATTGTGGCAGATGCATTATCTAGGAGACCTGCAACATGTTCTTTGATGGAGATTTCAACAGATTGGAAATCCCACTTGTTAGTGGAATATTCCAAGAACAAGTTCGCTTGTGAGGTTTTGGATAGAAAGATTCAGGATGATAGGTACAGGGTCACTGATAATGTCATATTCTACAAGGACAGAGTCTACTTAGTACCAGATTCATGGCTCAAGAAGAAGATCCTTGCAACGGTTCATGATTCACCACTAGCAGTTCATCATGGGTTTTTCAAAACCTACAGGTAGATTAGGGAGAGGTTCTCATGGAATGGACTCAAACATGATGTTATGTGTTACATCAGTGAGTGTGTGACTTGTCAGTAGAACAAGTCAAAGCATATGCTTCCAACAAGGCTACTTCAATAACTTCCCATTCCAGAGCAGAGATGGGAGAGCATATCGATGGACTTCATCACATGCCTACCCAAGGTCCAGGGTAAAAACTGCATCTATGTAGTGGTCGATAGATTGACCAAGTTTGCTCACTTCTATGCCATACTGACAGAGTACAACAAAGTTCAGGTAGCTGAGTTATTCTTCAGAGAGGTCTTCAAACTTCATGGGTTGCCGAGGAACATCATCAGTGACAGGGACAGTCAATTTATTGGGACATTTTGGAGGGAGTTGTTTATATTGGTGGGGGTACAGTTGACACCCAACACCAGGTATCACCCTCAGACAAATAGGAAGACCGAGATAATCAACAAGTGGGTTGAAGGGTATTTGAGGAACTATGTGGGTGGACAACATAGAACATGGGTCAGGTGGCTACATTTAGGAGAGCATTTTTACAACACCACTTTCCACATGTCTATTGGTATGACACCCTTCTGAGAATTGTATAAGTATGATGCTCCCACTTTGATAGACTTGGTTTTCGGGGAGAGTAGAGCTCCCGAGGCCAAAGATTGGATCACATAGAGTCAGGAGATTCTCAAATTGCTAAAAGAGTACCCGTAGACAACATATAATCGACATAAGGTGAGTGCGAACATGCACATGATAGAGCGTAACTTTGAGGTTGGGGATTTGGTTTTTTTGAGACTCCAACCTTACAAAAAATCATCTCTGAAGAAGAGTGGGGTTAAGAATCTCAAGTCCAAATTTTATGGACCTTATAGAATCATGCACCGGGTAGGTGATATTTCTTATGAGCTAGAGCTTCCAGAGGGGAGCACGATTCATAACGTGTTCCACGTATCTTGCCTCAAGAAGGCGGTGGGACAATTAATCAACACATCAGAGGAGGTTCCCCCATTGGATGAGGGGGGATAGTTGGAGTTGGTTCCGTAGGAGGTACTGGAGTTCCGAGAGCAGAAACTGAGGAAAAGGGTCACAAAGAGTGTTTGATTAGATGGAGAGGGCTTCTAGTAGAGGATGCTACTTGGGAGAGCGAGTAGGTGTTGCAACACCCTGGATTGGTATTGCTTGAGGACAAGCAATTTCGGGAAGGGAGGAATGTAATGTCCCTTTCCAAATAGGAGCTCTAGAGAGGAGGATTAATGGTTTAAACAAGCTCGTTAGACTATAGCCAGGGCTAGAAAGGGGTAAACAGGGTTACTAGAGGTCACTCCAGCCAAGGGTGTTATAATTTGAAATTGACATTGAGCTAAAAGTGGCTAGAAGCGCTTTTAAGCCAACTTGAGCTAAAAGTGGCTAAAATCACTTTTAAGCCAACTTGAGCTAAAAATAGAATAGACGAGCTAAAAATAGAGTCAACAACAAAATCATTATGCATATTTTGACTTATCATTGAGGAGAGAGGCACATCTCAAGAGAGATAGTTTAGTGGATTCCATGAGGAATACACCAGTGGTTGATTTTGGTGTTGAGAGACACACCCTAGTCACCGGGGAGATCACACAGGTCTTCGATCAATCTTCAACAACAATTTCACAATTTCCAGCAACAAGAGTGAGGGTGCAACCTCTGAGGAGGTTTTGAGTCGACTTGTCCGATCTAGGGAGAGTCCATAGATTCCCTTCCGACCCAGATGAGAGGAAGGCAAGGCACATCTTTTACCCTATTTCTCGTTAGATTCCGGTGAAGAAATCATTTGGGGCATATTTTCCAGCCGTTGAGATTGCGACACTTAGGGAGGATACATTTGTGGTTCCCGAGCGATCCTCAGATCAGATCCATGGAAATCCTTCCGACCCATTTCAAAGTAGGCCAGGGCGATCAGTTTGAGACACACATCATCCGATTCCGACGATGGAATCTCTAGGGCATAGTTTTCCAATAGCAGAAGGGGCGCATTTCCCAGGGGGATCCCTCTGGGGTCCATACTTACCAGAAGAGGGCCGATCATTCACCAGGACTGAGAGAGATAATAGGGCACACTGTTTGGGACAGTTTCCAGGCTGATCCGAGAGCTTTGGCCACCAGGGTGAACTTTCCAGACTTGGAGCAATTGCCGTATGAGCTGTCCTAGCTTGCAACAAATTCTACAATACATCAATTGATCCCACAACATTCTTCCAGTATCAGGTACTATTGTTTTAGTTTACTTATTGTATTCCAGCTAAGACCCTTTTGTCATTGATCGAGCCGAGTGATTTATTTTATTCAGCTGCATTTGACATTTGTAGTTTGTAGAGATATCATAATATAAGCATTGCAGTCTTTTGTCGCCATTATTATTTTTATTCTCATTTATATGCTGTAAACAATTAATCATACACACACATTAGCAAAGTTTCCTAGACTAGTTGAATCTAGGATATTAGACATGTTGATACGTCTAACAAAGTTCTTTTATTGAAGAGTTGTGATTTAATGTTAGTCATATTAAGGCGTGTTAAATGATTCCTTCTCTTTTTATCACCATGACTTTTAAAATCATTAAATCATTTTATTTTAAGTTAGTGCCATGTCCATACCACTTTATTTAGTATCCATATTTTATCAAGAGGGGATTTTTTTTTCATTATTTGTTATTGGTAAACATTGTTTTAACTTAGCAAATTATGTTTTTTTTTTTTCCTTTGTGGTTCACGACGCGAAGCTCGCTATGTCCATAGTAATCTCCCCCGAAATCCGAAGAACATAGGAGGGTCAAGAATTTCGAGAATATTGGCTCACAGAGAGAAACATGTCACGTAGATGAGACTCGAACCTTGGTGGGGAGGAGAAAACTCCCCACCCCAACCAATTGAGCTACAACCACTTGACAAATTATGTTTATAAGCTTAAAATTTATATATATATTTTATTTCATTATGTGAATTAATATGAATGAATGGGTAAGATTTGTTACATATATTTATATTATGATTGCAATTTTAGTAAGTCTTTGACTCTTTCACATCTCTTCTTTCTCCTTTCTATGTAGGGAACTCTGTTAATTTCATCCAAATAAATAAGGAACTTTGTTAATTTCATTTTTTAAACTAAAATGTTTTTTTAATCAGAATTTAATTAGAAAGCAGCCGCATTTTCATTGGACAACATAATAATACAAAAAGAGGATTTTCCAATAATTTATAGTTTAGAAATAGTTAAAAAACTTGAAAATTAACTATACTAAATATGATACTATTCTTTGTAGAGGATGTCCAAAAAATTCTACTAATATAAAGTTTGAAAAAGATACCTAAAAAAGACCAACTTTGAAAAGTAGGAGAAAGCTTAAAACTATTTAAAGACAATCTTTTTGTAAGCTTCCTCTTGTTCCAGTGGAGAAGGTTGGGGGTCTTGGTCCATGACATCTATGTCTACCTCTATGGGAATTTGATAAATTGTAATACTCAAGACGTTAAAATCAACATGAATAAAACTTAGTAGTATTTACATACTTTTAGACAAATAAACATAAATATCATATTGTTTCTTATTACATAATCAATGTGAGGTAGCGAGTCGTGAGAGTCGTGCCTAAAATATTCAAAGGGAATTTGAATTACTATCCAGTTGAATGTAGAATTGTTGAGTTTAGGCTCTTTTCTCTCGCTAATTTCAATCGAGTGTGGGGGATGAGTCTTGTCCAAACCAATCTCTCAATCAACAAAACTGAGAGCCCTCAAGCCCCAAATCAACTACTTACGTGAACTTCTATTTCTTTCTCTCTCTTCTGATACGAAGCCCAAGCTCCAATTATAATACATCCTTATCAAGATTGCCTAAGCAAAATATATCCTCACTACTTTCTCAACATCCATTGAATAGTTATTCCATGCATAGGCTCAACTTGTCATCAAACAATTAACTCTGATCCTTACTTAATCATGCAACATTTAGTTAGGTTTTTCTTTACTGATCTTTTCCCTTAATTTTATTTTAGTAATTTCTTTCCTTTTCCCTTTTTACTTTATAATAAATTAGTGATTTTATTATGATTACTATTTTTTCTAGGAAATGTACTCATGTAAAACCCTTTGAATACTTCCCCATGATCCATGGATGGTAAGCAGGGTAAACCGTTGGCCCTGATTATGGGGCCTCATCCCCGGGGAACCAATAGAGTCAAACCCATGACCAACAAAAAGCATGATAAACTCACATCTGGCTCTAGGCCAATCGAGCTAACCCTAGAGGATTATTATGATTACTATTATTATTACCATCATTACTATTATTTATTATTGGTATTTTAAAACCACCGGTTTATTTTCATCATTAAGAATATGATTAATTAAAAATATGTGACATTAGATACTCCTCCCTTTCAAGGAACTTCATCCCTAAGTTAACTTTAAGTATGTTACTTATATGTTTTTACTTTTTTCTCGTATCTTCCATATCACCCTATGTTATAACTAGTATAAGAGCCACCCAAGCGACCACAACATGCATTGGAAGTCCACATCACAACTCCATGGAAGTGTGAGCACAACTCTAGTCATCTTCCCAACTTTTGGTATCAAGCTTAAGCCTATTGGCCTAACCGGGGCACCAAGGCCCCAAGCCTCATCTACCTAAGTAGTTATTTGGTCTAGTACACTAATTCATGTACCCCAATCATCTTGAAAGGCTAATCTGAAATTCCTCTTCAGCTCCTATTGCGTACTTAGCCACAATAATTAAAGTCTAACCACACAACTCCACCTGCAAAAACTACTCCAACCCTTCTTTCATACTTTGGCATCATAAATTCCATATCAGACACTCTAGCCTTCTTAAGATGGTCCCATGTCCCATTGACAATTATATAAGTGAAAAGAACCATTTACATATGTTTTTGGATTGAATTTATGCGCAACCCATAACATGTTACTTTGTATATATTCTCCTTCATAGGTATGGGATCCCACGAGATCCTTAAATGAATTGACACTCTCAAACTAGTTTAAGTGCCAATTGCTCACAATAGTTATTGGTTCCATAAACAACACCTGATTTGAAAGATATATTGTGATGCATTGAAAAGTGGATTACCTCTCCAACACCACCCCTTGGAGGTACCATCGAAGTAAGCCCATGACATATTATTATTGAGATCAACTTCTTTAGAATGATCTATAAATTGCTTATCCTAAATCTAGGCAAAGGTATATAGAATGTTTAGTGCTTGTAAAACACATTTCAAAGTGCTTCTTTTTCCTCAAACAATTTTATTTTTCTAGCCAACCTTATTCCCCAAGCAACGTTTATTGGGAATGCTCTAAACCTTCTAGTTTCTTTATTTTTGCACCATCTCCTGAATGTCTCCTTAATGGAATTGCCTACCTAGACATTTCTTAAAGAAATCATACCTTCCACCTCATTCCAAACTTGTTTTGTAAAAGGGAAATACATGAAGATGTGACAATGTGTTTCTTCATCTAATTGGCATTGGCAACACCAACTGGGACCCACAAAGTTCCTTTTTTGTAGATTTTCCCGGGTGGGAGCTTTATTATTCAAAATCAACCACATAAAAATTTTAGATTTTTTCTCCACTTTAGTTATTAGCCATTGCCAATCATAAATTTTATATAGATTTGACTTTAGTTGAAATCCCAAATACTTTAAATCTACTTCAAGATCAACCAAGTTGTAAGGAAACATTTGAACTATGAATTCTTTTTCGCCTCATTAATATCCCGAAGGGATATCATTGACTTAGCCAAGTTTTTTTTCATGCATGTAGCCATACATAATATTTTTATCATGTTTTTGAGCTTCTGAATTGTTCTCCTCAAACTTTCACATAATAAGGATATCATCAACGAACAATAAATGTGTTACATGATAGTTACCCACCAATATTTACCCCTTAAAAATTTCTAGCTTCATTAGCCTCCTTTATTAATCAACTTAAACCTTTACCAACTAGTAGGAATAACAAAGGGGACAGGGGGAAACCCTGTCTTATCCCTCTTTCTGGCTTAAAAAAGGAAGACGTTGCCCCATTTATTAGAATAGCAAAAGATACCCATGTGATGCAATTCATTATCCAAACCAAAAACCGATGACATAAACCCATGGGATAAGAATTAATATGATGTATTACCAACTTGCTCTATTGTAAGCTTTCTATAGATCCACTTTTACCACTATCAATATGATATTTTTGACATTGATAGTATGCAAACCTTCTTAAGTAACTCTGCCACCTCATGTATTTGTTGTCCCTCCAAGAACCCCAATTGTTCATCAAATATATGTTTGCGTAGAATCCTTTTTAAATTTCTTTCTACGAGTTTTGATATAGTTTTGTGTATGCAATTGTATAAGGAGATGGGCATGAAATTTTTGAATGAGGTAAGGTTATCATCCTTTGTTATCAGTGCTATGAAATTTATGTTGAAATCCCAAAGAGTTTTTCGCTGAAATTCTAGATGACTCCACCACCCTCCTTTGGTCTTCTTCGATAAACTCATAGGACCCTAAGAAAAACTCCACATATAACCCATCTCTCCCTGGGATTTTATCTTTTTGAATTTTTTTTAGAATAATCTAGATCTCCTCTTTTCCTACTTCCTCCATAAAATCCTAGCTATCTTATGAGTTTTTACAAAACTTGGAAAAGAGGTTGACAACCTAAATACCTTTGCAATTGTGGCTCAAGGTTTAGCCTTGAAGAGGGAAGAAAAATGTTTTACTCCTTCACCATCCATCTCCCTAAAATTTGTTTCCCTAGTATCATCTTCCTCCTCAAAGTTCCATATGGAGTTAATGTTCTTTCTACAACTTTCATATCTATGAAAAAACTTAGTACTCTCATATGCAACCTTGAGCCAAAGTGCCCTACTTTTTAGTCTCCATTCTTTTTTATTTTTCCAATAGAATATGTCTCTTTTTGTCTTCTAGGAGTTTGATCTCAACTTTCCTTTCCTCATTTATGTATCCAAAACCCTCACTGCTATAAAGTGTAGTTAGAGTTTCTTCCACTTCTTTGAAGGTTCTGTCATCTTTTAGCTTTTTTCTTTTTCCCATTGCATAGCCATTATTTTTTATTTTTTAATTTTCTAGTGAAATTGAATAGGATTTGATTCTCTCAAAAGTAACATCGTAGGGTTCCCAAGTCTCTTTGATTGGTTTAACATAGTTCTCATCCTTTAACCATATTGGGTATAGTTTGAAAGGACATGCTATTTTTCCTTGTGTTGGGGCTACGTTCAGAAGAACAAGATAATGGTCAAAGTCCCCCCCAGAGAAAACCCATTGTCTAATTTTGACTACTTCATCCAGAAGGGCTTATGAGATAAAAAACCGATCTATTTTTTTTTCAATTCGAGCTTCTCTTGTCCTTTTATTCCTCCATGTTGGAGATAACTTTGTTGGTTACGTGTCTAGTAAACCTGCTACTTCCAATTTTTTTTTTAATCAAATATCCCGCTAGATAGTGCACTTGTGCTGCTGGGTCCCAACACTTATGATACTCCCAAATTGAAATTAAAATCCCCTTCTACCACAACCAAATCCTTTTAGATCCATTCCATATAAAAAATGTTGTCCTGATAATCCACCCTATCCAGATAGGGCCCATAGATGTTCAAAAAAATGAGTTCTTTTCCAAGGTCCAGAGAGAACAAAGCAATCCCCAAACATGTAGATATGCCCATGATTTAGTATGGTAAAAATTATTTTTTGTCCACTCAGTTATATTCCCCCCCAATATTCATACAACATCTATAAAACCGAATTCCCAATTCCCAAGCATTTTGGAAAGCTCATGGGACATTTTTGTCCAATAAGTCATTATCTATTGTAAAAACATAACAATTGGGTTTTTTTGTTCCACTAATATTTTTAGGGACAATTTCTTGGAGGGGTTGGACAACCTTCGACAATTTAGGGTTAGAAAAATTATTTTTGAACATTTTTAGGGGCATTAGCTCTAAGAACCCGAAACATAGGCAATTTTTTTTCCATTTTTCATATTTGAACTAACGTGGTTTTGTGCCAATTACATGAATGATTTCCTTCCTTTGCATGGGCCTTTTTGATCTTTTTCATAAAAAAAACCCAATCCTCCATCCATCCTTCCTAAAAATTCTGACGATCTTTTATTTCTTGATATGAGATTATATTTGGGGCCTTCCATAGGATTTTCAAAGAGACCTTCTTGTAATCCATGTTCCTAACTCATATTGATAACTTCCCAATATATCAAGTTCTCTTGTCTAGGATCTTCTCCTAACCCAAATAATGGAATTAGAGGAGAAGACTTAGAGTTTTAATCTCCAAGAGGTTGGGGAGGAAATCACTCAAGTGTTGTTTTCCCCGACTCTCTTCATTTCATCCCCAAGACCCAAAGAGGAACTTTTTAGAACCAATTAAATTTGCATGGGATGGACCTTTAGACTTGCATGAGTGTTTCAAATTCACCATACATTTTGTAGATGTTTCCAAAATTTTGGTCCCATGGTTGTCTATGTCCAAACGATGATGTGAATTTGACAGAGATAATGCTTGAGAGCAACTTGGGCCAATATTTTCCATTGAGGACACCACAACCTTAGTGGCCTGATCACCTTTTGTCATTTCATCCTTAGAAAAATATAAGAGGAATTTTTTTACCCAAAGATTATGCTTGTTTGGATATGTGCAATTGACCGACAAGTTCCCACATATGTGAGATCATCCACATTTAAATGGAATACCATCATAATCAATGGTTTCATGAAAAATTTAGTGCCTTTTTGTATGACCATAGACTTCGCCAATCCCCCTTTTAGGTCCATATCAACTAGTATTTGTGTCAATCCCATGTATCCTAAATCAAGGTAAGATTTATTGACCTCATAAAAAGAGCCTCGGGCATTACATATTTTAGTAAACACTTTGTCCAACCATAAAATCATTGGGAGGGAGGCCCATAAGCCTAATCTATACTAGGCCGATGTACAAATTAGTACTTCTAGAGTTGAAATCTACGTGCCACATGTTTAGGAACATGGGTTGTGTTCCCCACTTCCACCTCTTATGAAGGATGTTTTCAACTTCAACCCTAGTCTTAAAAATACATACCATCCAATCATTTACTAGAATAATACTGTGAGGGGATTAACCT
>JZKD02S2250263.1:26366-36779 GCA_000966675.3 Picea glauca | reverse complement strand
ATTTAAGTGGGGTAAAAGGAGGTTGCCCCCTCGAAGAGGCTTATTATCTGAAATTATCTCTTTTTCAAGGGGTTGAGTACTTTTCCTGAGGTTTTTATATGCTATATTGATGTTTCATTCTTAACAAACTGATTCCATGTTAGCTAACACATGCCCCCCCCACATCATGTTGATGTCAATGTACAAAACAATACCGAAATTTTTCCAATTTCGCCTATTTTCCTAAATTTCCAACAATGCTCAATTTTGCCCAAATATGAAATTTCTTCAACCAAACTCACTCAGGCATCCATAGAATTATGTTGACCTCAAATTTGAGAAATTAAAATTCTGATTTTTCTCAGAAAGAGATTTAAGATTAGGAAAACTCATCCTTGGACCAAATTTTCCCAAATTCACCATGAATTTTAACAACAGAAATTGGGGCTTGGCCCAATTTCACCCAATTGTTTCTGATTTCATCACAGAAACACCATAACTCAAAATTTGACCATCTAGGGACCCAAAAATTTTCATCCTACCAATTAAAATTTGGAAATTTCCATTCTCTGGTTAAATTTGCCCAACCTGCTTATGAAATTTCTCTCAATTTCACTGTAACATTTTGTGAAACAATTTGAAAATGAACTCATCCTAACATTTTTTCAAACATTACGCTTGCAAGATCTGTAATTTCACTTCTCCGCTCTGTTAAATTTCCCATGAAGGCTCAGTGTTGAAATTTGGAGCTATGATATCAATTTTGTAGCATCCCCAACCACCTGTTGGGATATGCCACTTAAAATTTCCACTCTCTGATACATATTTTATTCATAAATATACTCTACAAAAGTACATATTCATACCGAATAATAACATAAATATGCATGCAACATACACAGGAAAAACCCATGAAAATGTATACATAAATATTAATGCAACATATGAATTAACACACAATTGACACTTATCTTTGATTAAAAGAACACCAATTGCATGCATACCTTCCACGTTCCTCCCAACCTTATACTGCATTGCTCATAAATCTCAGTAGTGGGCCACCCCCAAGTTGAGACTAAAATCCACCTGGGTAAGGGATTCCTAACTTGGATAAGGTATCTCATACCATAGAAAAACTCACCCACAGGTACCAACTCAAATTAACAACCTATAGTACCTCATTCCCCACATGTCTTTCCCACCCTAGGAAGTCTACCCCTTCTTTTCTCAATAGTCCCTTGGCTGCCCAAATTCCTTTCTGGGGCTTCAACAATAGGCCAAAAGGGAAGTATTAGAGACTTGTAGTTATAGTTTGGAACCTTTAGGAATCAATACCCAACAATTCTCTCACCTGGAGAGAATGTTCATGGGCCTGACAACCTGCTTCTTTCATCCAACTCCCAAGCTAACCAGGGTATAGGTACATGTACTTGTATGGTAACAACAGGGTACATATGATAGCCTTGTGAGTGAAAGAATGAACATGGATGATATAAAAAAGAACTAAGTCCAACTATATGTATTCATGTTCCCAACTTGACACTTTTCATGTTGAGAACTACCTTGGGCCCACTTGATCCCCACTTTTCTCTCCTCCTTACAAATTAGGATACAATACATATCCATGCATGGTAATTTAAGGAATATTAAAGGAATATTAATATAATATTCATTTGGCTTTAATCCCCTGACTTAGCCCCCTTTTCCTAGATCTTATCCCCCTTTACCTACCTAGTGGAGTTTAGTCCCCCATACTCTTTTACATAGCTGGTCTACAATAGTGATGTGTTTTCATTAATATTAGCATGTGATTACACATTGCAATGATGGCTCACTAGCCATTTATCATTTGGTTCTCCAACCTAGTAACCACACAAGCACTTTTGGCCCAAAATATCCTAGCTCACCAACCTATATGTTCATTTACATTTATATGTTTAGTTTGGGTTCGGCCTAGGGGTATTACAATGATGGAGTCATGCTATCTTATTTTTTTAGGTAACTTGTTGATGAAATATATGGTAACCACCTCCCACTTCCTCTTTGGAATTGGTAGTAATTCCTTCCTATTGCAATTGTCTTTTGGTACCTAGGATGTCCATGGAACATTATGATTCTCATTTGAAACATAGGTTTCCTTAATTAATAAGATTTAGGAACTTAAACTAACAATTCCATTATTTTCTACCTTATATGCTTCATATTGTTGTTGTACATTTTTCTCTTATACATTTTGAAGGTAATGTCCATGTATCATGAGAGCTTCAAGAATTCTATTCTTCAAATTTGATTTACATATGTTGATTGTTGTATGTATTATTACATGCATTCCTCTACTAAGTGCATCAAAAAAAAAAATCTCTTTTTATTTAATGTGCTTGATGTCAAAGTTGAAATCACATAGAAATTCAAGCCATCTTGTTTTCTTAGAATTCATATTTTGTTGTTCAAATTAATATTTTAGAAAATTTTGATATGTTCCTTACTCAATTTTCTCTCCATCATATAATATCTCCATATTTTTAATGCATACAATGTGGTAACAAGTTCTAGATCATGTGTGTCATAATTTTATTCTCTCTCTTTAAGTTTTTCCCTATAAGTAGAATGCTTCTGCGGATCTATATATCTAATATTCAACAAAGGTGGGAATGAAATTGTGATGCCTTTGTATGGAAGGAAGCATAGTGGCTAGGTAAAAGAGTAATGCTACAAGAGATTCTATATTTTACTCAGAAAGATCGAGTGACTAGTACGAGATATTATGGGTAAAATTCCTGGAAGAACTGTTCCATTGGGTAGATCGGCTACAAGAAGCTCCATAATTCAAAGAACATGTAAACAAGACCTATATGTGGGACACAAAGAAGATCACAAAACTTCATCGGTTGGATCACCAGATTACATGATCAATCGATTTCTGGGTTAACATGACCCTGGAAGGATGTATCATTGAATTCGCAGCTGAGAATCACCAATATTTTTCACAGGTAGAAGAAATTTTTAGGAAAGGTGGATGTAGAAGACTGTTGAGGGAAATTACCCTATGGATCAAAGAATTATTGATGGAGGAGGGGATGATAACTATTCCCTCGACTGAGATGGCATCCTAAACACTTACTCTTTAGGTAGAGTAATTTTGGGGTAGGATCATGACCTAAGAAGGGGAAAGGGTTCTTTAACATATGGGGGAAGATAAATAAAAGAATGAAAGAAAGGAGCGATCCTTGAGGAGAGATTCTATAGTTGAGAAGTGGTGGCATGGAAAGGTAAATAAAGAAGAAAAGCAGTCTGAGGTGTTGCGGAAATAAATTGAATCAAGATGAACAAATGAAATAAAGAAGGAAGAGTCGAGGAAGGTAAGAAGACAAGAAAGACTGGCTAGTATAAGATTACAATAGAGAGAAAGGTGTCCCTAGGTGAGTGGACGAGAAGAGGAGTGTGCAGAAGAAAAATAAGATGAAGTAAGACTCAATATTTCAGAAAACCAAGAAGATTCAACACCGATATCAGGAAACATCAGGAATCAAGATGAGAAGGATGCTCTAGAGTAAGAAAAAGAGACCCCCGAAATCAAAGAAACCTACCCATAAGTCAGTGGAACTTTTTAGCACTGAGAATCACCCTCAAACTACGAGAGGACAAGCCCAGTACCCATCAGAATGTTTGGTGGATGTTGGTTTTATGAGTGGAGGTCAAATGGCAAAAAATCAGACCAGTACCCATCAGAATGTTGAGTGGATGTTGGTTTTATTTCATTCTAAGAAATCAAAAGTTTTTTTCTCTTTACAAAACCCCTGCGAGGGCATGGACCAAAGTCTGATTTAGAGATCCTCTATCAACACCATACAAAAATACTCTGACAGTAAAGTAAAACTAAAATTAATAATCTGGATCAGCTTGCCACAAACTGTTGCCATTTTGACTCTGCAAGATATCCTTTATCAGCCATGAAACTTAATTCAAAAATAGACAAGAATACACAGACTATCAAGGATGGATCAACACCTCTAAAACAAGCGTCTGAAAATTTTGGTTCAGTCTTGAACCTTGTTGTCTACAATAAGAACCTGCTACCAAAAAGAGAATTAGGCTTTGAATAAACTCATAAATGAATGAAAATTGAAACTATCTCATGAAACCAAAGAGGAAACCTTAGTCTCGCTTTCTTCTTCTATTCTCCCCTTGTTTCTTCTTCTCATTCAACTTTTATTTTTTCCAAATAAGTTGTAGTTCAACTACTTTCTTTAGTTAAGTTGGTTTAACTTAACTAATTAGTTAGGAGAAATAAATAATAATAATATAGTTAAGGGTCTTAATTAATAATAACTAGGTAGGTGAGACCCCTTGTGACTCTCGTCATTTTTCCTTTCAAATCATAAAATATAACACAAAAAAAAATAATCATTTTGACCATATGCCACCCTTGTAGCTTCCTTAAATATCTTTCAAAATGGATATTTAAATATCAGAAATAATTTATATCATATCCAAATGTGTGTGTGTGTGTGTGTGTGTGTGTCCAGATTATCCACATTATCCACAAAATATCAAAACAAATCTTGTTGTCCAAAAATACTGAAACCCACTAAGAACTATCTTCATCGACTGAAATCATAAAAAAATAATCTAAAAACCATATTTGCCACTTTGTGAGGCAATTTTCCTTTTTTCACTGTTGTTTCCCTTAGACTTCTCGGAAGTAACCTATGGTTGATTAGACCCTTGGGGATGTATCTCATTGATCACATGAGAACATTCATCCTTCAAAGGCATGCGGGAAGACACATATTTTGAGGAATCATTGGATGGAGAAGAAGGGGGGGCAACTGCTTTTCCTTTATCTTGCACATGTTGGGGAATATCGGGTTTTAGTCTCTTACTAGCATGTGAAGATTGAATTAGTGAAACAACACGGGAAATATGGCCATTGGGATTGACAGGTGGTGGCAAAGGCAATGACATAGTGGGCCAACCACGATAGTGAGAGACATTCTAGTTGACAATATCTTTCCATCCATCATTGGCGGGGACTTATGGTTGTAGAGATACATGTAGAGGAACGAGAATGCCAGGGATATTCTGAGGATGTTGGAAAGGGGATGTTTCTGGTTGAGGGTGCATTATTCCATAGCCAAACCAATTAAAGAACCCAACTTGGAACAATTGGTTCACTTCTTTAGGATCAATGTCAAAATGGATAAAAAGTCTAGGCCTCTTATGGCCTCGGTTTTCAATTTCCCCTGCCTCTGTTATTTCAGCCATTGTTTCCCCTATTGAAAAATATCATCCTGTAACAGAAGTTTGTTAGTAATGAAGCTCTTAATAAACCATGCATGACACTCTTATTACATGAATAAAACATTGCCTCAAAAATTGACACGAGATACATGCAAATCCATCCATAGCAAATCAGTCATTAATTTCCAAGTGAACAGGGGGTGATAGGGTTCATGGGAAATATGGAGGGAGTGTAATTAGTGAAAAGTGGTATAATTATAAGGGATCAAAATACAAATATTGTTCAACAATTAACCAACAATTTAACTGTGCATAAAAATATCAGTCACCAACCCTTGCTATACTATCCCTTTATCGCTTCTACACAGACTTTTCCTTTTAAATTTATCTCACAGAAAAGGGGTGCAATAAGTGAAATTGGGATTATGGGGAGAATATACTTAGCGAAAAATTATTGAATGATAGGGAATCAATATAGATATTGTTCAATTGAAAATAATTTTGAGATTACTAAGACAATTGAGAGGGGGGGTGAATCAATTTTTATTGTGCTTAAACAATTTTAAGTCTATTAAACCATTTTTAATATTCTCCAAGTGACCATCAATATTATACAACATATGGACAACATAAATAATGGGCATCAGTCATACATAAGATATACAAAGAGACATATTTTCATGAGGAAACCCATAAAGGGAGAGAACCTCTTCTTCTTCGAAATGATAGGAAACCTTTTAAGTTCTATACATCATCTATAATTGAGCACCAACTCAATGTGAGGCTACTAACTCTGTTTTACAAGCTCCAACTTGTTTGAGAGAACCAACTCTCTGATTTATCTAGCACCCACTAGAAGGAAGCATCAACTCTCTAAATGTTCCATCACCAACTGTATTTATACAAGCACCAACTTGTATACAGAAAACTCTGTGTTTTCCCAAGCACCACCTTGCCACCCTGTTTTCTAGCCACAGCTGGATGGAAGCTTCAACTTCCAATATTCAAGCACCAACTTGAATAACAGAGGACTACAGTCCTCCCTAGAACCACCCTACCTCCATGATTATAAATAAATGATTGAATAACCAACAATACAGATATATCAATTCTTACCATTTCTTCATTGTTCTGCAATTCTTCTCTACTTCACTATTATTCTTCTCTGTTCATACTTGGCTTGACTTGTTGTATCTTTCTATATGTTCTTTCTCTTTTCTTCTCATTCTCTTTAATATGTGCACATTCTGCTCTCTTGACCTATTATGTTTTGTTCATCTTCTGTTCCTCATCTCTGAGTTTTCTTCACACTGCGCATATTGTAATTTTACCTTTATAAAGTTCAACTCATTCTTCAGTCATAAAAAATAACCCTACATAGTCACTGCATATCCCTTTTTATCCACACCCACCTCTTCAGTTACACCTAGAATCTCCTTCGGAAAAAATGCCTCAACGACTGAATTGCCAATCGTTCAAGAATCATGATTCAGTTCAGCTAACTGAATCATAAGTGAAAAATTAATCATGAGTTGGAACAATATCCATTCAATCAGATTCCCAATTCACCATCATCGTTGGATTACATCTACAGGATCTCACGTTTATCCCATGTGCCCACTGGCTGTGACCACAGGATAATCATAAAGTGATTTTGCATTTCAGATATCTTGTGGTGATGCTTCTCGACATTCCATGTCAAGATCTCCGAAAATAAGTCTTAGCAATTAGTACCTTCCCTTTTCGTGACCACTGATGATGACCACCAGCTACACCAATAGGTGCTATGCAATTTTGCGTTTCGCGAATTTTGTTGCAAGCCACTTTGAATCTTTCAACTCTTGATCATGAAATGGATCCTTGTAAATTGCAATCTCCTTCCTTCACGTTCCCACAGCTATGACCAAGCAATTATCCATAAAGCACTTTCGCGACTCGCGATTTTGAGAATCCTATGATGATGTATCTCGACTCTCCATGTCACGATCACTGAAACTCTGAAATGGAGCCAGATCAACGGTCCACGCTCTCCCTTGATCAATGACTCAAATTGAATTGTGGTTTTGTGTTTCATGATTTCAAAGGCTAGAGCTCCTCCTTCCTTTGAATTTCTAGTCAGCAAAAATCTAACCTCTTTCCACGTGTAGTTTGCATCCAACGATCAGGATTGTTTATCACTATTTTGCATATTGCAAGTTTGAGGGGTTAGAGCACCTCCTCCTTTTGGATTTCCCGATCTGTGAAACTCCAAAATAGAGCCTTTGTCGTGCCCTGATTTTTCACCACGTGTCCTTGGATCAATGGTCCTCCTGCTTTCAAGACTTTGTAAGCCCGCTTCATCTTGTACTTAAAGATCATTCTCCTTCTTCTAGATCTGATGATGGTTGGTATTCATGCGCAAATCTGATGCCTGATATCTATTCTTATCTTCTTCGCACTCCTCATGTCTTAATTCATATATGATGACCATTGGGAATTTGGGATGGGTGATCCAACAATCATTGTTTCTCCTCCTCCTGAGCTTACGCTTTTGATCTTGCCATGCCATCATCGTTGCGTTGTTGATATTGCCACTTTCTCGTGTTTTTCATCATCGAGTTGAGATTTCCATCAATGAAAAACAAATAATATTCCTTATGTCCATAATAAATATGCAAACAATCTCCCCTTTTGGCATTGATGGCAACCTTGAAGAACCTGAATACCAACACTACTTTGCCTGGACATCCAACCATACAACTGTAGCATCCTTACCATTACCACACTTTCTCCCCCTTTGACATCAATGTCAAAGAAGAAACACGCTCCCCCTTAGATGTTGTAGTACATACTCCCCCTGACAGCTATGAGAAGCTTAGAAATACAACAAATATTCAATAAGTACTCCCCCTGACGAGGTGAACATATTAGACAAAAGAAGTTATAACCCCCAACTTCTAACAAAGATATCCAAAAGGGATCACTGCTAATGGTTTAGTAAAGATATTAGATATATGTTCTATGGAAGGAATATAATTCAGATGAACAATTATGTTTGTAACTTGTTCTCTCAGAAAATGGTATTTTATTGGGATATGCTTAGTCTTGGAATGAAGAACGAGATTCTTGGAGACACTAATGGCACTGGTGTTATCACAGTGAATTGTAATCGGATCAGTATAATTTACCTTCAAATCTGCAAGAGTTTGGATCATCCATAAAATCTGAGTGCAGCAACTAGCAGCAGCAATGTACTTTGCCTATGTAGTTGATAAGGAAATAGATCCATGCTTCTTACTAATCCATTCTACCAACGAGTCACCCAGGAAGAATGCACCTCCACTGGTTCTCTTTCTCTCATCCACACAATTTGCTCAATCAACATCTGAATAAGCAGCTAACTAAATATTTTTATTTCTAGGATACCACATACCATAGGTCATTGTGCCCTTCAAGTATTTGAATATCCTTTTTACAGCTACTAAATGACTTTGTTTAGGAGCATACTGATAATGACCTACCATTCCAACATCTTGCATTATATCAGGATAGGATGCTATGATGTACAGAATATTGCCTATCATTGATCGATATGTCCTTTGATTAACATTGCATGAAATATCATCTTTACTGAGTTTGCAACCGACCACCATAGGTGTACAAACAGGAGAAGAATATTCCATCTGAAATTTCTTCAACATATATTTCAAATATTTTTCTTGAGAGATAAATATTCCTGTAGAACTCTGATTTACTTGTAAACCAAGAAATTATGACAGTTCTCCTATCATGGACATCTCAAATTCTATTTACATAGAGTTAGCAAACCACTGGACAAAAGAATCATTAGTACATCCAAAAATAATGTCATCTACATAATCCAAAACAGCTAGTAAATCATCATCTTCAGACTTAATGTAGAGATTGTTGTCAACAGTACCTTTATTGAACCCTTTGTCTTGTAAAAATTTGTCCAGCCTATAATACCAAGCTCATGGTGCTTGTTTCAGTCCATATAGAGCCTTATTTAGTTTGCAGACACATTCAGGATTATTTGTCAATGAGAATCCTTTAGGTTGCTCCATATATACTTCTTCCTCTAGATCTCCATTAAGAAATGTTGACTTAACATCCATATGATACACTTTAAATTTCTTATGACATGAATATGTAAGAAACATTTTGATGGCTTCCAATCTTTCCACTGGTGCAAAGGATTCAACAAAATCATGTTCTTCAACTTGTGCATACCCTTTATAGACCAATCTAGCTTTATTCCTAACAACTTGTCCTTTTTCATTCATTTTATTCTTGAACACCCATTTGGAGCCTATTACATTCTTATCTTCTGGTCTATGAACAAGCTCCCAAGTATTGTTTTTCTCAATTTGATCAAGATCTTTATTCATAGCTCTAATCAAATCATCATGCAGGCTGGCTTCATCAAAATTTGTAGGTTCAATCATATATAAAAAAGAAACCTGAGATTGTTCTGAGTATTTAATCAATTTCCTTATTGTCTGAACTCCTTTATTTATATCTCCAATTATCTGATTTTCAGGATGATTCTTTCTAACAATTTTGAGAGGTGGTTTTGTTTCTTTCTGTTTATTTGTGTCAGCCTGAGTATTTGTTTCTTCATTCGATTCATATTCTTCTCTTTCTAATCCTTGGACCTGTTCATCTTCATCTTCAACTATATCTTTTGTGCTTGGTTCAACACTACTTGGTTCAACATTGCTTACATTTCGTACTGAAATTTCTTCATCAACTTTTATGTCGATACAATCAACCAATTTATACATCCTATTATTGTAGCATCTGTATCCTTTACTATTTGTAGCATAATCTAAGAAGATACCTTCATCATCCCTATCATCATATTTGCCAATATTTTCATCATTATTCTTCATATAACATTTACTCCCAAAGACTTTAAAATGTTTGATTGATGCAGTTCTTACAAACCATAGTTCATAAGGAGTCTTATCACTGTGTGGCCTGATATGAGCTTTGTTAAGGATATGAACATTTGTATGAATTTATTCCACCCAATATGTCTGAGGTATATTCCTTTCACTCATCATTGATCTTGCCATTTGTTGAACTGATCTATTATGCCTCTCAACTACTCCATTTTGTTGTGGAGTCCTTGGAATAGTGTATTCTCGTTTGATTCCATGTTTATCATAGAAATATTTGAAGATCCATGAA
>JZKD02S2250263.1:0-13622 GCA_000966675.3 Picea glauca | reverse complement strand
CTTGAATTCTTCTGAAGAATACATTGTTTACATTGGTAACAGTCGCGTACATACGCAAGCAGACCTATAAATAGGTCATGTACATACACAAGTTGTTTGTATAGAAGGTCGCATACAGTTGGTAATAGATTTTGAAAAAGGCTATGCATATGATTTTCAGCATGGTATGATGGTATAACTCTGTGTTGCAGGGTCTGATGTGGTTTGTTGCAGGTTCTCATGATTACATGTTGGCATACATAATTGTTATATGTATTTTTGGTGACACATGATTGAGTGTTGAAAGACTATCTTGGATTCATGGTACTAACCCTAGAGCGTGGATTGAAACATTTTTGTGTTGAGGTACAATGTTAGTTTTGACAGTGAACTTATATCACATTGGTTATGAGATATATCATGATGATGCTAGCTAGAGATGTCATTGATCTATTGAGACACACTTCTAGTACATGTATCTTTGGATGTTTAGTATTTGTTATAGTGAATGGAGGTTGAGGTAGATCTATTGGGGTACATGGATGGTACATATTTGAGTTCCATCGATATATCTTATGATTTATTGTTAGAGGCATATTTGTTGGATATCTTGGTGCATGCATTTGGCATGTGGTTGAGCTAAATATTGGGACATGTAGTTGATGATTTGATGAGGTGGTTATATTGTACATCATTTATGAGTCATATAATTGATGTATGTTTGGTACACTTTTGGTACACTGATAGAGCAACCTTCTAGCAGTATGATTGGCACATGGTTTATGGTTAATATCGAATACATGTATGAGATCACATCTTGATTGTAGTTCATCCTGTTTGGTGCATGGTGGATGCAATTGCTTGGTAAAGTTTGTGATACATATTTACTGCAATGTTGATGCACTCATAGATGGTATATGTTTGTGGGTGATAATACTTAGCTAAAGTACATCATTGGCATTTATTGTTTAGAATATACTTTGGTACATGATGTATGGGATGATATAGTTGAGACACTTGTTGTGATGCTTGATTGATATCACGATGGTTGAGATACATGGTTGTGGCACTTGGTTCATGGTATAGACATATCACAAGTGATATGACACTTGTTTGAGGCACATGGTTGGCATGTTGGTAGAGGCATATTTTCTTGGCATATGGTTGATACACTCCATTGATGATACATTATGGTATATTGTATGGTATTTATGTACATGGTTGATGTACATAGGTGTTGTGCATGGTTAGCACACAATACGGCACAGGATGTACATGGGTGTTGTGCATGGTTGGCACACAATATGGCACAGGATGTACTTGGATGATGTTTTGTTCATGATTCTCTATTCATTTTTGACATATATGTTGCTTCATGATGTATGGTATGGCACGCGTTTTATGCATGGAAAGGTCCAAGGATCATCATAGGAAGAGAGGATCATTCTTGAAGTAGTTGATCTATGTTCCAGTTGAGAAGTAGAATTTGCAACATAAGCATATTGCAGTGGTAGCATATTGTTCATATTGAAATGAAGATAGGGGGAGACATACCCATAGGGGGAGTCATTCTTCTTTCCCTAATTCTAGGAGGAGATATTCATCAGATGTAAAGCTAAATACTTGGATAAAGAGCATGAAGGCATGGTTCCAGGGGGAGCGATGGTCATAGGGGAAGCATGAGCTGTATGAATTCAACATTACATCAGAGTGATATCCCTTGTTCAAAAGGGGAGATATTATTCAAAGGAAGATCAAAAGCGGGGAAGCGGCCCCCAGGAGAGAACTACCCTTTGTCATTGATGCCAAAGGGGGAGAGATAATTACATTGATGTGATTGATATGACCATTGATGAAGATAAATGCCATGTCTACATGTTTCCATCAATTATTGGTGTTGACATCAATGTTGGTATTGCCATCAATGCCAAAGGGGGATATTATTGGATCATGTTGTCATTGATGTCAAAGAAACAATGTCTTTTCATAGTATATTGATGAAGTATCTATTGTCATTGTTGTATATGAAGATGGATCAATGTGTTGTCATGCATAGATGAAGAAGGATCGATGTGTTGTCATTGATATATGTTGCGTAGATAGATGGATGCATTAATTTATTAATCGTTGGATCATGTGGTCATGCATAGAATCAATGACAAAGGGACAATGTCATAGTGATGTATTGTCATGGGTTATTCCATTTGGATTGTTGTAAATATGACTCATTATTTTCTTGTCATGGTTGATAGGAAGTACAAATGGATGAACTCCAAAGTGGTCCCCTTATGGTGAAAGAACTCATGGGAAGACACTTTGTGGTTTAGATATACTAGAAGTATGGTTAGATAAACTATGCTTAATTTTGGAATAATAAGATGAATATCAGTGAATTTGTCAGTGAAAATATCTTAGATGGATAGTGCTTGTCATTCCATTTCCGGTGGTATGTGGAACGTCATATAAATCCTCACGGTTTGAGAGTTATGGCCTTACGAAGTTGGAGGACCCTCATGTGTTGGCTAGAAGCCCCAAAAGGTCAAAGAAGTCAAAGTGTTTACAAAGAAGAAATTATTTAAATAATAAAGTGAAGTGATGAAGTCAAAGAGGATTATTTAAATAATAAAGTGAAGTGATGAAGTCAAAGAGGATTATTTAAATAATAAACTTAATGGAGAACTTTCTAATTATGGAAAGTGGTTATAAGTGGGTTAACCCTAAAATAAGGAAAGTGGGTTAATTGGAAAAGTGGCCATGCGAATAAAGTGGCTAAGTGGACAAAGTTGGATAAAGGTATCTATGTGGACAAACGATTATGTAGATAAAGTGGATATGTGTACAAAGTGGCCTAGTGGATGCTTCTAAGGAAGTTACTTGGAGAGTATAAATAAGAGGCAAGGGTCTCTTGGAAATATATCTCTCTTGAGCATATATTGAAGATCTATTATGAGGAAGAGAGTGATTGCAAGTTCTCATGGACGCATCAAATTTTCCGTAAGTCTGAGATCTTGACAAAGAAAGTTTTGGAAGTTTAGAAACCCTAGGTTCTAAAGGAGCACGCATGTTGCAATGAGCCTGAGTGTGTACACACGCGGGCTACAGTGAGGCAGGGCATGTACACACGCAAGATGAAGAATATCAGAGCACTTACAGTTGAAGAAAGTCATAGATACTTGAGTTTGATTTGGTGCCATGTTTCTGAAGGATGAAGCAAGTTCCAGATATTCATTCTATGGGCTTAGATATTCCATAAAAGTTATGGTATGGTTACACGTTTGTTTTGATGGACACTCTTGCTTATGGTATGGTGAATTCTTAAGGAATTATTGGTATGGTTGTTGTGATATGGTTTTACATTGAGTGATTGAGCAACACTCTTATGTTTCAGTCCTGATATGGTTTCCATAGTATATTGGTTGCTTATACATGATTGAATAACATTCATATTGTATGGTTGAGAAGCATGAATAAGTTGTTGGAGAGCATAGATGTGTTGTGATTGGTTATGGTACATATTTGAAAGTGAAGGGAATAAGTGGATGTGACAAGCGATGCAAAAGATCTGAGTTTTCATGGAGAGAGAAAACCCTAGATCTTAAGGAGGCACACGCAGGATGTTGTAGGCCAGACCGCATACATATGTGGGTTGCACTATTAGTAGGGCACGTACATACATGTGATGCACTACTGAAAGGTCACGTACCTGTTGACAGATTGGTATTTGTTGAGGATTGAATCCTCTTCTCACTTGGTGCTAAGTTGTGTAAGACGATTCTTGCATTACAGAGTTGGTGCTCTTATGGAGTTGTAACTCTATTCAATTGTTGATGATAAACCCAAGGATTGTAGTCCATAATAAAAGGAAAATTGTACATACATCTTGTGCTCATTGTGTTCTTTGTGGTGATGGCTTGTTGATGATATATGTTGTTGTTATATGTTGTTGATATATGTTCACGTACAATTGGTTATAAATGACAGTAATAAGTGATGAGTAAATGGTGATTGATAATTAAGAAGTTTTGTGAATGGAATTTTAAAAATATCCCTACATTGATTCACCCCCTCCCTCTCAGTGTGGTCAGTGTGTCCAACAACGTATCCCTTCAGAATTCATTGAATTTTTAGTACTAGCCAAGCCCACTAGCCAACTCACCATAGCACTACACCATTAATCAACCAAATATCCATTTTCCATATCACTTTTTTAAAGTGCGCCAAACCTTTCCTATATTAAACTTCTTCAAATGACAACTTGCTAGGAACACAACCCAATATGAAACTTAAAAAATGAGCATAACCATAGTAGCAAGGGTCAAGAGCACCCAAAATCTTGCCATGAATAATGCAATATCAAAACCAAAACTGGATTACAATTCTTTCATCCACAAGGAAGCATTATCATATTTTACGAGATATCATCAAAGTCATTTAGTGCCATGTTTTTAATCATCCAACCAACACATATTACCATGATATTTTAAACCAAAAAATGAAGAAGAATGAACTGTAGATAACTGTGTTGCTACCATCACATAGACATGAAAAATATAAGCATTTCGTATCCACCATATTCCAATGAGTATAAAAAGCGGATCCCACCTACTAGTATATTATTAATATAAATAAATAATAAATCTTGGAAATCATTTGTGAGCATAGAATTCATCATTGCATTTTTAAGCATCAACACACGCAACTATGGACAACATTGGAGGAATATGATAGGTTCCAAAAAATAGACCTGCAAGAGGAGGAAATAAACACTGCAATCCAGGATTTGAAGCAACAAAAAATGGCCATGAGAATTACAAAGAGGTTGAAGGGAATGCATGAGGTGAAGACTCTATAGATAGAATTGAAGACTATGCAGAACAACAAGCAGGCCAGGAAATCCCAGTTAGAACCTCTTTAGAACCAAGCAATGAAAATAACTGCAAAAATAAAGGAGGAGAAGACAAGGATGGATCAGTATCATGTTGAGAGCACGAAGTCTCTCAAGGAACACATAAAAATGTAGAGGGTAGAACAACTCACGGAGAAAGTTGTGTAAGTGAGATAAAAAAGGGATGAATTAGAAGGAAAGTCTCATAGCTTGGCATAGGTTGTTCAGGGAGTATGCACCACTTGAGTGGGTCAGGACGAGCCACATGTCAGTGTTGGGGGGCTATTGGGTGCAGACCTATTTTGAGAAGGAATTATATTTTGGGAATAGGCCTATTTTTGGAGAAGGATCTATTTTTAGGAAAGACCTAACCTTGGAAGAGAAGACCTGATGTTTGAGTGCAAGCAATAGGTGGAAAGAGGGAAAAGCAACATGCAAGAGGAAAATCAATGTGGAGAGAAGGAAGGAAATTCTAACCATGATATGGTTATGGTTTTTGACAAATATTGTAACGACTATAAGCCCTATAGTAGTATAAATAATGACCTAGGAGATCTAGAGAGAGTGTGGTAGTTGAACTTAGTAAGGAAGATTTATGTTGTTGATTGTAATAAGTCTTGTAGAAGAGTCAAATAAGATATTCATTGAGGATTAGATCACAAGATGACGATATTGGTGTGATATAGTCCACCTAGCATAGGGTCATTTCCCTCATCTTGATTGTAATACTAAATATGTAATGCACACAGCATGAGATTTTGCAGCAAAATCAATAAAAGAGCACGGAGCCAGATCTTTGTGGACGTAGCCTTAGGAGGAGGTGAACCATGGTAAACTTGTGTGTTATGTGTGATTTTTAATGAATGAATAATTTATGTTCGTTATTATCCTGTGAGTGAATGGGTAAACTAGAATTATCAGCATGCATGCATAGGTTTAAACATGAAAACATCATAGGAGTACTTGCATAAATAACAAGGATATTGAATAAAAAAGAAAGAACATAATATTATATCCTCACTCATTCCTAGAATGAAATAACTTGAGCATTGCAGTCACCCATAAAATCTATCCCGGGTGAGACTACATTGTGCACCCTATGCACAACATTTCCTTCTGGTTTACCAAGAGGGTCGATAGTTTTTTAGGGCTTTGTTGGAAACCTGTTGAGATCTAAACCTGGGTCAGGCCAATAAGTGAAATAAGTAAACCAACAGGAAACATTTTTTGGAGCGTGCACGTGGATATGCTAAAGAACCTAGGTTCAAGGTAAGTTTTGAAACAAAACCCTACATATAATATCTCTTTTGGCATCACCTGTGAGAAGGAAAAGTCTCACCCAATGTATCTTTATGCAGATTGCATGAACTGAGATTCTCCAGCTGTGAGGGAATGAAGGAAGACATGCTCTATCATATCTAATAGACCCTTTCACACATTGTATTCTAGTTAATATGTCCTCATTACTTAATTATTTATTCATATCAGGTTAGATTCTTATCAATTAACAATTAAACATACATTTAACATTATTGTGCATGAATCTTTCAACATTATCATTAAAGATAACCATTCATCATAGGAAAAGAAAATATCAACATAAAACAGACATAAATTAACTTATTGTAAACATGAATAACTATTTCACAGCATAACTCGACACAAGATTACTGTGGTTCTCCCCCTCCTATGCCACATCCACAAAGATATGATTATTTATTATAGTTAAGGTACTTGGGTGTGCTCTATGCTGCAACAGATGTTCAATATCTCTTCCATTGGTTACATTCATGGATCATTTACAAATAATATCCTATGATCACATCAATTTCTCTCGACTTTCCGTTGTTAAGGTTTTTGCTTCGACCTCTGAACTTCTCCTCTACTCTCTCAGAATTCCCTTCAATTTTGAACTTTCTTCCTTTTTACCTCTGGTTTTCTTGCCAAATCAAAATGAGTTGTCTCGCACTCCTGCTCCATTGGTGAAAACTCATTCTAAGCTGGATACAACTCATTATTGATTGGTTTTCCCATATTTGATGGGATCTTGTTCCTTTTTCTATCTCCCCTCTTCTTCTCTTTCTTCTCTCTTCCTTCTTTATATTCTTGATCCTGCAACTTTTCTTTGTGCTTCGTTTCTTCTCTTTGTTATCTATTCACCCTATCTTCCCAACAAACCACCAACACTCACCTTTGTCTCATCTCGATCCACTTAGGCTTGGTGTGTCATGCTCTTCCATGCCTAAATGACTTTCTCGATGGTTTCCTTCGATTTCTATACTACTGTTGTGACTTTGGTGTCCTTGTTCACAAATTCTTCCATTGTCTCCACCATCAAGTTATTTAGTTTTGCCTCAGTGTCTTTCACTGCTACTGTCATGCTGGTTTTCATGGTAGCTAGTTCCTATAGTACCCCAAGTTCCTTGTTTTGTCGCAGTCACAACTCATGTGCAACCTTTTTCCATTTTTCCTTCAATTGTTCCACTAAAATATGTAGTTTTTTGTTCGCCAATAGTGTTGCTATTCTTTCGGTTGGTGGGAGATTATTTGCATGCTCAATGTCTTGACTCATTTGTTTCTGCACAACCCTTATTTTCTCGTCTAATGCTTGGAAATCTAGGGTGTTTTTCATATATATATCCATATGAGTGTTCCTTATTCACATACTTGTTCTAAATGTTTAATATTCACCACCATTGTGTGCACATTCCTTTCCATCTTCACTCTTTCTTCCGGTGGTGTCCCTGGTGTTGCATTCACTTCTAGTTCTGTAATATTCTTGCGAAGGACCTGGATATCTTTGTTGATCTTCCCTAGTTATTCGATTTTGGCTTCTACCATGATTGTTACTTACGATACTTATTTATATAATTGTTGTACCATTTATTAAAATGTTTGTGCCAATTGTTCGGCTTCCTCCTTTTCCTTCCTTATTTCTTCGACCTTTTTATTTTCTACGTTATTTTCCTACTAGGATTTCTCGACCTTCACTTCTTCTACAAGATTCTCCTTTTTAGCTTTCTCTACCTCACTATTTGATTTTATTTTCTCATTTTCTGTGAGTTATACTTGTAGTTCTACTGCGCACTTTTCCTGTAGCGCAGTGTTGTATTGTATCTACATTTCTTCCTTCTTTGCTTCCACCTTTGATATTTTTGTGTCTGCAATGTCTGCATGAAGGCGTAATTCCCGTATAATCCATGTATGCAAGTTTTTTAATACTTTGGTACTCATCTGGAATACGACTAAGTCCATGTAACTTAGTCCTTGTAGATGTTTTTGATTTCTGGGGTTGGGTATCCTGACTATCCCCACTAGCACTTTGATCACTCTATGTGGTTTCATTGCCTGAACTAATCCAGCAGTCTGTGTTACTTTTTTCGGACATGTTTGGCCTTTACCTAGTCCTTGCATCGATGTTAATTGAATTGATTCCAGGATATTCTAGATTACCTCTAGATGTTCTTGTATGAATTCATGTTTCTTGGTCCATTCCTCGACTACCTCCTCTTCTTCCCTATGTTGCATCATACTTCTTGTTGCATCCATCATTTTTCAGAATGCTACTAGCTAATATTGCATCCTCCTGTGGTGAGCTTCCTTCTTTTTATCTTCTTTCTCCCAGATTTATTGTGCAGTATCATCCATTTGTTGGCCAATTCTTTCCATGTTTCCTTCAGTCAATATGTAGAAAGGCGATGGTGGTATTTGTGCCTTTATTTTCCTGTGTTCTCTCCATTCTTGTGTTTCTCCCATATCCTTTATTTTCCATTCTTTGTTGGGGGTCTATAGATATGTCACGTATAACTCATGTTCCTATTGGTTGATATTTTTTGTGTATCCCCTAGCTCTTTGGAACTGCTTTCTCGTTCCTCCTCTTTGTCTAATGGTTGTTCCCTATCTATTGGCTTCACTCACTCCTCCCTTGAGCCATGGGATCCCTTGTTCATCTCCTTGTCCCAATCTATAAGTTTGGGGCCCATTTTTGCTACTGTCACCTTGTAGCTCATTTGCGTCCATTGTTGTGTTGGTTCCTTCGTAGTTTATAGATACATGTGGTGCATGTCAGCTCTAAACCACTCGAGCCCTTGGTGTGTTGATATTTTTTCTGGTATAATGTGTGGTTTGTGTGTCACTATCCGAATGATATAATCTAAGTATGTAAAGAATACTGTGTTTGTCTCGATTTGTCTCCTCTTCAATGTTGTGTTCCATAAGTTGGTATACCTGTGAGCTAAGGTGTGACTGCATAATGTGTGCATGGACTGGTAATACACTGGTGCTTCCCATACAACTAGTGCAACCAGTATTAACAACCATGCATAATGGAACTTGGTGCCCTTTTCCTCGGCCTCTCTGCAGTCTTCTAAAAACTAGTTTCTGAAAAAATTGGCCAAGTTCATCTGGATCCCTTCTACACATTTCTATGCAATGACAATTATTGTGGCTCGTACTTCATCTACGTGACATTTGCGTAGTATATTGGATGTGATTACCTTTGTTGCAAACATTACCTTTTTATTATTGATGTGTTTGACATCCGGTCCCCTCTTTCCCCGTATTGTGTTGAATCTTTCTTTCATTTCCTCTGACAAGGCTTGTTCTCCCGCCTTGGTGAAAAATGCACTTGGATATTTGATTGTTTGGGGTAGTCCTATAATTTTTTCAATCAACGCACTGATAATATCTATTTCATTGTCGAGCCAGATTTTACCGTCATGAACACAACTGAGTAACATTTTCACACATGCATTGATTTATGTACTTCACCTAAAATGTGGGATGTTTGGCATGTTTAGTATTCCTTCCCTATAGATCCTCATCGCCCATTCCTATGGCTCGAGTACAATTTGTCATGTTTCTTGGACCGTTGTGGCACATAGGTATTGGTCCCTTACCAATTCTGGGAACTTTTGTGCTTTTGTAATTGCATAATCAATATACTTTAGGTTGGTGAATTTTCCCTGTAACTCTTCATCCCTACACACACCATCTAGGATTGGTGCCTCCAACAGTGGATACTTCACATTGGATTGAATATAGACCTATTATGCATCGATAATTCATGGTGTTAAGTAATCTCTGGGAAACTTTTCCTCTGGTGCTAGAGTCGGGGATTTGACGACTTCTTTGAAGTATGGTATTTTCATTGGTTTCTTTGCTTGTTTCCTTATTGTTGTCTAAGACACTTGTAATACCCTGTTTCCCCCCATCTTGTAAATATAACTGGATTGGACAAGAACTATTGCAAACTCATAAATGTGAATATGTGATGTAAATGGACCTTGAGGAAGAGGTCAATGAATGTGAATAACATTTTGAATTTATTGCAGGACTGCTGAGAGGGGATGTGTCGAAAAAGAGACCATGATGGCAGTGGAGGTAACATAGAAAGGTGGTGTTAACTTCCACCGAGAATTAATACTGTATTTGGACTCCACTGGATCGGAGAACCAAAAGCGGCTTGTTGGCCCCCAAATTTTAATTTCTCACACGCTGGTAGGCGGACGGCTTGATGAGGGATGGGATGGTGAACCACCCATCCGTAGAACCATCAGGCCTGATCGACGCGAGGGTAATCGTGCCACATGCAACCTCGTAAGAGGATAAGGCGTATGGCAGAAGCGATTGGGAGGGCAGACGCAAGGGGAACTCTGGAATTATGCAGAGTGAGTGATAGCAGAGAGGAAGGATTGCAACCTTCGCTCTTGGTCACTGGCAAACAGAGAGACGCAGTCTCAGAAGCATCATGGTCTCATCACGAGGGTGGCTAGTGGTAAATCTGTTGGGAGTCGCTACGCCTATGGTTGGGTGGAAACAAGCACCCCTCTTAGTAGTTTCACCCACTTATGGTGGTATTTCTGATAAGTATCTTACATATTGCATCTTGAAATTTATATACTGATATATATATATGCTCATAGAACTGTGAAATTGTGAACAATTTTAGTGTAAGAATGTTTGTGCAGTGTTTGATATGAATGAATTGATATATGCTTATCACAGAGGAAACCATGCATGACTTACATTGATAAATAAATCTAATTATGCCTAGATTGAACTAAGTTAGGCTTCCATCCCATTCTCGGGAAGTTGTTTCCCCTTATCCGTCTTCAGGAAAGCCCCGGAATAGATCTCTTGCAGAGATTCCCTCCTTGGAAAGGTTTACCCAGAACCTGGAAACGGACTTGAAGGTGCAAGTCTTAATAACCCTATACGAGGAGGAACGATCCTGTTGAAAACCCGAGATGGCAGCTTAAGGAAGGAATATCGAGTCGACGGATGATATTTCATCGTGAAATCTACGGTTTCCTCACAACTGTTAGATTAGCAGGAGAAGGTAGGGCATTAAAGGCCTTACCACTTAGTTTTCCTGTGTCTTCATGGGTAGTGAAGAGTCTAGGGCCGTAGATCCCCATGGTCCATGAGAACATCTGGACCTCCGATTTTCCCCCGTCCATAAAGTTGTGGGAGAGTGCACAAGGTGGGACACTCTGAGCCATTGAATCTCATTCCTAAATCCCGTAAGTCGTTGGATTGGGTTAAGATGCTCGGATTTTAGTCTCTGGAGCGTGCACAGGAAGAATGGATCTAGACCATTAGATCTTGGTCTATTTACCCACCAGCCGTCAGATTGGATAGGAGGTGCACGGGGTTTAACCCTTCTCACTCCAGGAAGAAGTCCCGACCTTCATTGGGAATATCGGCATTTGTGAAATCGGGGAAGTCCATAGTGAAAACCCCGACACAAATTCGAGCTTGTCAGTTTGGGGAGACAGGTGTCAGAAATCTGAAGAGAGTCAGTATATTCGGCATCGGGAAATCAGAGTTCCTGAGGTCGAAAGAATTGGGACATCACAAGTCTCGAAATCCCAGAGAAATCAGGACCGTCCATCAGAGAAGGACGTGTGGTAGCAATCGGCGCCATTGGGGAAAGTCCCGATAGGAAGTTGTTGATTTGCGTTTGGGTCATCGGGATATCGGAGCTCCTGGTGACAAAGTGTTTATGCAGGATGGAATCGCGAAGTCTAAAACCTCGATGAGTGGGAGCCAGCTGTCAGCACAATAGACAAGGAAGGAAGCGCCATTGTGTGGGCCATCTGTCAACATGGCGGAGAATCGGGGTTTGAGGGATCGGCAGTCCCGTAGGCAAATGTTTTTCGACGTTTGAAACCCTGAACCCTGAGGGAGATCAGAGACTGTGGATCTAGTAGACAACCACGACCATTGATTAAACTAAAGGCGGGTAGGAGTTGCTTGTTGTCAGCATAGCAGGGAGTCGGGATTTGAGGGATCGCGAATCCAGAGGATGATTGCACCTTGGAATTGGAAACCTCGAAGCCCAGATAGGTAATATGACTACGGTCATATAGAGGAGGTCACGTGGACGAAGATTCTAATATGGAGGGCTAATGGAAATTATAGCTCATCGGGAATTTGAAACCCAAAACCCCGGAAGGAGGTAAGACTGCGGTCATGGGGATAGTGGTCATATGGGCCAAGAGCCTAGCCAGGGGAGCTAGTGCGTAAAGATCGCGTCGGGATTCGAGGGATCACGAATCCTGAGGACAAGTGCATTTTGGCACTTGAAATTCTGAAACCCCGATAGGAGGATATAAAGTTGCGGTCTTATGAGAGCGGTCATATGAACCAGAGGGCACAGCCAGGAGGGGCTAAGGCCGGAAGAGAGCTCATTGGAGATCAGGGAATCGAGAGAATAGGAACTCTCAACATCAGAAAAGACAAAACCCCGAAAACCCTGAAATTTTCATCAGGAAAGACCACGTTTATGAGCAGAAATCCGGGTAGGTGCATGAAAGACCTGTGGATCGGGGATTGGCATTTTGCTGCTGCAAGCTTCGGGGATTCTCATTATTGATAATTCAACGAAAAACTTTGATTTTAGGTAGTGGGTATGTTACAAAGTGGTATCAGAGCATGGTTACAACACTCAGCCTGATTGGGCTCATGCACGAGTCGCACATAAAGTCCATTCGAAGCACCCCTATGAGGAGTAACCCCCTGACTTAACTCTTTTATCCAGGATTAAAAACTTGGAAAATGAGAACCCAACTGTGTATGAATGTGAAAGAGTTATGAATTTATGCGCAAATTATAAAAATGAATTTAACTCTTGACTAATAACCAGCGTTTGTCTTTTCACTCAAGCGGACGATCAACCACGGGAATCTATAGACGCAGAGTATGGTGACTCACCAAGAGGTGGGAGAAGGCTCCCACAATAGAGACGAAGAGTTTGACGAAAGAAGAGAAAAAGGAACCCCTCCAGACCTAGCTGAGACTGTGAGGAGTCTCATGGTTGAATTGCAAATCTGCAAGGCCGACAATGAAAGGATGATGAGAGAACAAGAAAAGCAAACCAAAATTAATGCAGTTCTACTGCAGAGCTTATCTGACCTACAGCGACAAATGCAACATGAACCTGAGATGCAGAATCATGGTCGTGTCAGTGGCCATATTGAGAGAAGCACATCAAGAAAGGTCCACCCCAGAGGTAAAGGACCAGTGCCATACGATTCCACTGAGAAGGAAGTTGGTGATTCAAAAGGCTCTTCCAGCAGCAGGACCAGTTCCTATTCTCATAAAAAACAGAAGAAGCAAAAGACTTCCAAGATTCATAAATTTGAGGAATTCAGGAAGGCCAAACCTCCCTCCTTCGACGATGACATAAAGAAGGGAGAGGAAGCCGAGGCCTGGCTACTTGGACTGAAGAAATATTTTAGAGTCCATGATTTTT
>JZKD02S2250252.1:0-32672 GCA_000966675.3 Picea glauca | reverse complement strand
AGAGGTAAGATTTAAGTTTTACAAATTAAAGAAATTAATGTTTATTTCCATGCAAAATATTTAAATGGGAAGATGCACGTGAACGAAGACTTGGATAATTCTTTATCCAAAGATTTACAGAAATAAAATAAGAAGATAAAAGGTAAACTGGAAAAAACACACAATAAATGTTTTTCCACGGTGAAACGGTAAATTGGAAAAACATTACACAGTAAATGTATTTCACAGGGAAATAGTAACAGTAAATGTTTTTTATAGTGAAATGTTGAATTGGGCCAAACAAGACATGGTTTTAAAGAACCGCGGGATGAATTAAATTATGGAAATTTAATTCTACAGGATAGAAAATATTTGGGAATTATTTTTATTTAAAATATATTATTCCCAAATGTTTAATGAGAATATGGATAAATGCAATTATATTTAAAAGAGTATAAGTGAAATTTCAAAGAGAACGTGGCAGAGGAAGGAGCTAGAGCATCAGAGGAATCTGCGGGGATTATGAAATATTCTTTTTTTTTCCCTGAAAAACTGTCATTTGTAATCATTGTAGAAGCTGAAACGTTTCATTTCAGTTATTGTAACCAGTTGCACACTGAAGTAACTCGAATTGTATAAGTGTTAGAGGTTTTGATTGTATTAATGATGGGAAGAAGTGCAAGGGTACAGTTCTGGTTGTTCTGAACTCCATTGTAATTTTCTAGGACTGAATTGAATACATATGCAGAATCTTTGAAGTCTCTATGAAAAGATTTTAATGGTGGTGATATGAGATTTGTCTCCTTTCATTGTATGTATTTCCTGTGTTCTTTTATTCCATTTTCATTTTATTCTGTCTAAATTGGAGAGTTAAATCCCAGAATTCATCTCTTGATACTCTCAGCTGAAACAATTTAAACTGCGTGTCTTTCTTCCTAACTAATTCAAAACTCATTTTATTAATGATCTGATGTAGTTACTTGTTTTTCCCCTTTCCTCTTACACTCTGCAAATTTCAATTTACAACTCAGATTCATTGCCTCATTTAGCCTTTATCCTCTGGAAAGTTCTATTGGCCAGTCAATGTTTTTATTCAATTTCATAATTTTGACTCCATAGCCCTGAGTGTCCCTCCTCTTCTTGGCCAACAAATTTATAAAAAAAAACCAAAACAAACCAAATCTAGCCACTGATTTCCAAAGAAATATCAAGTGACATGAGAGATCCCTCTCTGAGTTGAGAAGACTAGTGCTTCAGCTCAAGCTAGTTGAAACAGTTACCTCTGTCATTTATCTATTCAGCCGAACAAAATTTACAGAGTGCTAACAGAATACATTATGAATAGACATTGATGCAGGAAAGGAAAGCATGTATGTTACAGGCCCAATCCTCTTTAGGATTTCAAATGGTCCACAGTAACGAGCTTCCAACTTTGAACAATTTCCCAACTTCAGTGAAATTTTGTTGGTCTTTACTTTCAATAACACATGGTCACCCACTTGAAATTCCTTGTGAGTTCTTCCCTTATCAGCATAGTTTTTCTTTCTCTTGGGCATCCTTTAAATTATGTTTTATTTTTATCATTTGCTCTTCCATTTCCCTGAGTAATTCTGGCCCAACCACTGCTCTATCTATTGGGTTGTCCCAGCTTACCGGTGTGTTGCACCTTCTGCCATAAAATGTCTCAAATGGCCCCATCTTTAGAGATGCTTGGTACCCATTGTTATAAGCAAACTCTGTCAAGTGTGGGTAGTCTTCCCATTTTGATGTTTTATCCATCACATACATCATCAACATATCTTCAATCACTTGATTTTCCCTCTTTGTTTGCCCATCTGACTTTGGATGATAATTTTTGCTAAAATTAAGATTTATTCCAAATCCCTTGAATAATCCTTTCCAAAAATTTGATGTAAATTTTGGAAATGTGTCAGACACATTTGTCTTGGGTATTCCATGTACTCGAGTAGCATGCATTGGAGACTCTTCGCATGGCACTGCCCAAAAATAGACAATAATCATGTCTGTTTACTCATAACCGTTCGCAAATCTTCCAGGAGGATCTGATCATCGTTCATGTCTTGATATGGAAAAATATGTGTCAGTATATCCCTTTGATCAGGTGTCAGAGTGAGCAGGTGTCTGTCAGGAACTTGTTATCCATTTATAACGGATTTGATTTATGTTGCACGTTCATTTCCTGGAAAATGTGTGTGGCGAGTGGTTGTTTGATTATTGTGACCATTATAAAAAAGGTAGGGTTCTTTGGGGAAACGTGTCCTTCAAAACTGCCAAGATTCATCTTGTGTTTGCAGATGCAGAGACGAGCATCAACTAGGCTTGTTTTTTCTACGTGCTGGTGAGAGCCATGCGAGCCTCTTTCCCTGTCGCTTTGTATTCTCTCGAATACTCTATATGCTTTTCTTTCGTCAATCTTTGTGTTTCTCTGTACAATGGTATCTTTCATCTCTCTCAGATGTCTTTTTAGCCATGCTACATTTCCCTCACGACCCTGCGTTGTTGATGCCTTTGTGATATTTTTCGCTAGTTGCAGCGTCAACTCTATGTTTTCTTGATAGAGTTCAACGATAGCCAAATTTTCATGTTTCAATTGTTGATATGTCTCTTGATAATTCGCTCCCATGATATCCGCTTTCCTTTTTCTATTCCTGTCTTCACAGATCAATCCTCCAGCAGGCTCTAGCTGGATGGAGTGCATGAGTAGTTCTTCAGCCTTCGATCTGGCAAGCGGATTTTCTAGAAATTGAGCTTCCACACTTTCCTTGTTCTTCCTCGGCCTACCCCTCCTTCAAGGCATTTATTGTTTATGAGACAGGGCTTCTATCGTCTTCCCTTCCTGTGAAAAACCCTCCGCTTCAAGTTCTGCGTGGTTTGATCTGGTCTTCTCTGTGGGTAAAAGAATAACTCCTTTCACATCCTTAGGAATGCCTGTTGCGGGTGAGAAATCCTCCCATAAGTTTTGGGGCTTGGATATTGCAATTCTTCTACTCTGTGTGCCTTTCCTTACGCTCTGAGAGATCACCAGAGCGCGACCAGTATATATTTCGTGCGTAGTATATCTAGAAAACGTGCAAGAGGAGAGTTTTGAACAAACTGGACTGGCAAGAGAAATTGCAAATGGAATGCGGGCTTGGTTCTATGACTAGAAAGAATGTCGAGCATCTGAGATTTATAACGAGTTGGATAGAAGAAATAATCATGCTGGAGGACAGTGAATTCATGGCAACAAGATGTTTTGAGTCAAGTTGCAGGTTTTCCATGGAAAATCCCCGCGTGTAGGATACAAGTGATAAGGCTTGTTGGGAATGCATGATACGAACATCGCAATTTTTCATTCCTTCGGCCTTCATGATGAACTAATAATAACATGTACTTGCCAATGCGACCTCCATTAACTACTTGACTCGACCTAGGCATGTAGATACTGGTTTCTCAACAAGACTTGACTCTTTGGAAAATACATACCCGTATCGCTTATACAAGTTTTGACTCTGACATCCCTTCCTGTTTCCAAGGGCCAACCAACCACTTACTGACCTCGACCTCATGGTGTTACGTACCTAAATTCACATGTTTGGACGCATGGGTCACAACGTGACTTAGAATCAACTCTAACTAGAAAGAAAAATGGCAGTGCTAACAGCTAGATCCAACGGGGATGTTATCCTCCCCGTGAGGTAGCAAAGAATAGTAGACCAGGTGCCTGACCATTGGGCTTTATTCGACCTTCAGACACTGAGAGAAGTAAGTGACAAACAGAAAACAAACTAAACCTATCGACACAGCTTCTAAAACTTCAACATAGACTTAGGGCCTTCACTCTGGGCTTCAATATTCTACTAACCTACTGACTCGGCACAAAAATAAAACAATTATTTACAATGATGAATGACTTTAAACGGACTTTATTTCATCAGGTAATGTTTGAGGAACCTATCGTTTACAGGCTCCCAACCAAAGCATTCTCCATCTAATCCTTCTAGAAAATAAGCATTTCTCCCGCAATGATCGTTGATTCTGAACGGGCCTGTCCAAAGATGGTCGAACTTTTTGTGCTTTTCTTTGTCCTCGTTTCTTGTGTCCCATCTCAAGACCAGATCACCCAACCGAAAATCCTCTGGCTTAGAATGCTTATCAAAAACTTTCTTTATCTTCTCCTGATGGAGTTGCGACCGATGATACACCTGCTTCATCGCATGTTGTGTGTGAATTAGCTGGTTTATCCTCCTTTGCGCATCATTTGGCTTGGCCTCCTATTCTTGCAACAAATTCCTGACAGGTAGTCCCAACGAAGTAGGGAAGATTGCGTCTGCACTGTAAATGATCTGGAAATCTGATGTTGATATAAACTTCTTGGTGGTAACCTAATCATCCCGTAGCACGTAAATAAGTTTTTTATGCCAGGCTCTCTTGTTGTCTTGCAGGAGTCTTTTGATGATCCTGGTCAGGCTCTTATTTGAGGATTTTTCTAATCCATTTCCTTTTGGATAGTGCTAATCTGTTTCCTTTTGGATAGTACGTCGTGGAATGCCCCAGGGTTATGTTATAATCCTGACAAAATTTCTCCATCCTCTTAGACTTGAATGCGGCTACATTGTCTGTTATGATGTTAATGGGACACGTGAACCTGGACAAGATGTTTGTCTCCGGGAATTGGATGATGACTGGGTCGGTAGCTTTCTTTGTGGGGATCGCCTCTATCCATTTCATGAAATAGTCGGTGGCCGTGAGTATCCATTTGTGTTTCACGGAGGATGGCGGATTTATCTCCTCTATGAAATCTAGACAGCACTGCATGAAAGGCACTTCCACTGAGATCGGCTTTAGTGGCATGGGTTGTAGCTTTCTTCTTCTGTAAAAAATATAGCATTTGTGGCAGCTGAAGACCTCTTTATACACGTCAACAAAAATTGTAGGCCAGTAATAACCTACTCTCAGGATTTTGTGTGTGGTGGTCTTCCAATAGTGGTGTCCTCTGCAGTCGCCTTTGTGGAATTCTTGTATAGCCCGCTTCGCGTCATCCTCCAGCAAACATCTCAACAATATTCCCCTGGGATCTTTCCAGTAAAGTGAATTGTCCAAGATGCAGAATTTAGCCACTTTAAGCTTGAGAAACCTGGATTTGGTCTTACTCACGCTCAGAAGAGCCTAGAGATTATCCAACACATAGATTATGTCATCATACCATGGCGAATCAATGAAATGTTGGGACACCTGCGCAACTTTTTTTTCTTGAGGGCATTCTGACAGATCAGTGATAAAATCCATTCCTACAGCGTCGCAGTCCGACTGCGCCATTACTTTGCAAAACCCTCACCCTTGATCATATTTGTAGGCTTGATCTCAAGATCATATTCCAGCATAGCCTCTATCCACTCCCCTCTCCTTCCTTCCGGGTTAGGTTGAGTCAGGATATCATTTACTGAAATGTTGGGCACACAAGCGACGACATGGGAGTACAATATGTATGCCCTGAACTCTTTCAAGGCTTTCACTAAGGCATACGCCTGTTTTTCCATAATGTCATACCTTAGTGGAGTGTCATGCAACGTCCGACTGAAATACGCTATAGATTTTTTGAAATCCTGCTCGTCTTTCAATAGAATCACACCCGCAATAGTCTGTTCTGAGGCGAATGAAAATAGGAGGAAATATTTTGTAAAATCTGGGCTGGCTAGCAACGCCACTTTGATATATTCAAAAGAATTTTTGGCCTATGGGTTCCACTTAATCTCGTTTCCCTTCATGAGCATGCAAGTTATGTGTTTTATGATTTATGCCAAGTTTGGGATGAATCTCCTCAAGAAGTTCACCTTTCCCAGCAAAGATTGCACTTCCTTTTTACTATGCGGGGTGTTGATCTTCAGGATTCCTTCAACCCTGCTGGGGTCTATCTTAATGCCTTACTTGGAAATGATGTTCCCTAACAGCTTTCCTTCTTCCACCGCGAAATGAGATTTCTTTGGATTTAGTGATATGTCAAACTTCCTACACTTCTGGAAAACCTTCTTTAGGTGCTTGAGATGTTGTTTGTCGGAGGCAGAGTACACTATGATGTCGTCCAGATAAATCATGATGAACCTGTCATTTTCATCAGAAAACATGATGTCCATTGCCCTCTAAAAAGTGGCTCCAATGTTGATCAAGTCGAATGACATCTTGGCGTACATGAACATCCCCCATGGAGTTGTGAAAGTTGTTTTCTCTATGTCGTCTGGGTGGACCATGATCTGATTATATCCTGAGAACTCATCCAACATAGACATCTTCTGGGACCCCGCCACTTTTTGTAGGATGTAGTCCATTTTAGTAAGGGGGTAGTGGTCCTTGAGAGACACTTTGCTTAAATTATGGAAGTCTACACACAGTCTTATCTCGTTGCTTTTCTTTCTTACAAGCACTAGATTAGCTACCCATTTCGAGAATATCAAAGAAACAATAATTTTAGCGTCGAAAAGCATTTTTACCTCCTTCTCGATCAACGGCAGCAACATGAGGTTTATCTGTCTCATCTTCTATTTGAAAGGTTTATGATCTTCCTTAAGAGGGATAACATGTTGGATTACTTTCGTGTCATATACCTTCAGTTCATCATAGCTCCATGCGAAGATGTCTGAGAAATATTTCATGAGCTTTATGTAGTCCTGCTTGACCTCTGAACTGAGTGCTTTGATAATTTTACCATCTTCAGATTATCTTCAGTGTCGATGTTTCAGTCTTCCACGTCTTCTTCTCTTGCAGTGATCTTGGGGTTCTTAGCCACATCATTTTTGTCAAACAGGTTTTCCAGCGGCACCAACCCCTTTGGAATAATATTATTTTTCAGTTATATTATGTCCCTTCCAGCGATTTGGTTTTGGAAAGGGTCATCGTTACCACGCGCATCCGCATTCTCATCTTCGTCGCCACGGAATTCCTCGTCAATGTTTGTATTGGCGTCTCTCATAAGGAGGAACCTTTCCACATGTTTGTCGTCATCAAACACTTGCCAGTGTTTGATATTATCAAGCACTGTCGACCTATGCTTGACCTCGATTTCATATCTTTTGTTTGGGAAGATGGGGATCTTAAAAACCAAGGCCGAGGTGGCCAACGCATCGGTGATCTGATTTTTCTCTCTGGGGATAGCAGCTAGGTCATACTCTAAAAAACCTTCGAGGAATTCCAAATCCATATTTATGTATGCTCTTAGTCAGGGGTGTTTGGTCTAATACACACCCTTCACCTAATTTATGATCATCTCAGAATCTCTGCGCACTGCTATCTTCTATGTGCCCAATTCTTTCAAAACTTGCAATCCCAAGATAAGTTCTTCATAATCGACCATGTTGTTAGCGCATTCAAATGCGAGCTTGTATGAGCACAGCTTTGTGTTTTCTTCAGGGGGCTTACCTATACATCGGCCCCATCTCCTTCTCTGATGATTGCGCCATCAAAAATAATGTTCCACACCCCGTTTACCGCATGGTCTTTTGGATCGGAGCACTCTATTGTTTCCCGGGTAGTTTTCTTGTCAAATGTTATGATGGTTGTCGGTTCTTCCTCTTCAAAACTTAGGTCATTGTATAATATAGAAGAAACCACCTCAGTGTCGATGGCATATATAGGATGATTGTTTGGCTATGTCTTGGTTCTTACCATGTATTTCAGTAGCACTTCTCTATACAGCCTTCTGTCATGGCCAAAAACAAGGATGGTGGCGTATGAAATATCCATCTGCAAAGTGTCCTTCAACTTTATAGCCCACGACCTTGATATCAGCATGTCGAAATTTGGGGGTATATCTGCGACGACTACGTCCGTGACCATGTTCTTAGCAGGGATTTGAGCCAACGACACAACTAAGTCTTTGATAAGGCCCAAACACTTGACTTTCCTTGAATCAAAGGAGAAAAGGTCTTTGTATGGCCTGGTGACATCCAAACCCAGTTCATCCATGATCACCTTTGGCATGAGGTTGTGCGACACACGAGAATCTAGCATGGCATTATGTAGGGTCATGTCATGGACTTTCAGACTAACATAGAATGGAGGGACATCTTCGGTATCACTTGTTTCTTCAACGTGTGGACCAAAAAGGATAGCGGGGTGATCATATTGAATATTCACAGTATTGGGTTTCCCCCCCATTTTCATCATTTTAATGATTTGTTCTCGGTATTCACCCTTTCTAATAAGTTCATTGAACGGGACATAGATTTTTATTTTGGAAATCTCATGTTCAAAATTGAAAGGGGGACAGGTTTTCTCTACCTCTTTTCCGCTCACCTCTCGTCCTGCCTCTGGAGCTTTCTTGGGGACCTCCTCCTTCGACTTAGCTTTATCTATTACATCCTAGGTCGTGTTCTTCAACCTTGTTCGGCTTGTGGAAGGGGTGTCCACCAGAGGCTTCCTTATGGGGTTCGTTTGTTGCGACTCGATAGGCACGTCTTTTCTCTGGAGGTTGTACTTCTTCTGGAACTACATGATGGCATTTTAATAGCCTTTCTTGAACTCTTATATCTCCCAAGATAGCGCATCATCTGTTTTGAGTATTATATCATCATCGGTCTCCAGCACGAAGTCTTTGTTTTTGATCATATACCAATCATGCTCGCTCTTTGTCAAGAACACGCGTGGGTTTTGGTCATCGCAACAATACATATGGTTGTCGAACGTCTAGTCGAAATCTTCGTCCACGTAGTTGTTTTGGAAAGCAGGTATCGTCTGCTGGTCACCTTGATCCATTTTCTCTTTTTTCTCCCTCTATCTGATCTGAGGGATTTGACCCCTTCTGAGGTTCTGATTTCTAGGTTGTGAGTCGTTCTGTTCTCAGGCAACAGGTATGTTTCCCATGGACATTCTCTCCATCAACTTCTCCATGGTCTTCATCATCATGTCGAATTTTTCATCTGAGGACCGCGACATCAATGGATGTGCATCCCCCTGGGGTCTCTTGTCGTCTTGGTTTTATTTTTCCCAACACCATCATATTTACTTTGACTTCGACAACATTGCTCATTATAGCATCTAGACTTGATGATCTTCTTTACCTCAACAATAGGGTGAAATCATTGTCGAAGGAATCTGCGTACCGCAACTGTGCAAAACCGAGGGGCGGCTTGACTTCTGCGAGGATGGAGTTGTACACCTTCAGGAAATGGGCTGAGAATTCTTGCATTGTCTCTTCCGGTGATTTCTTCATATTTTTGTATTGTGTTAGCAGTTGCAACGGGTTTTTCTTGTCCCCCCATTTATTTAGGAACGACATCTCAAATGCGGGGAATTCTTGAATGCTCACAGATGGGAGGGATTTGAAACATTTTCTTACATCTCCCAAAAGGATCTGCGCAAACAGCCTCATTTTTGCATTTGCGTAGTCCACCTCTTCCAGGTCGATGAAATCGTTAAACCAGTCCAAGTGCCTCTGAGCAGAAACATTTCCCTCAACATCGTAGAGCCTGATGCTCTGGCTATAATTCTGAGGAAAGTCATGTAATTGGGCTGGCAGGATGAGGGGAGTGAATCTAGTGGCCATAGCCCTAAGAGGATTCGGATTATTAGGGATATTATTTGATGCTTGGGCTTGGAATTTCTTCGGGTCGAAAACAATCTCGTCCAAACTGGTTTTTGACTTAGACCTGAAGAGAGTTTGGTCGAAGAATGTGTCAAAATCAAGGTCGTCAATTCTCTGTGCGCCATCTTTGGGCAAGGACAGGCTTATGTCTAAGTAGTATAACGGTTCTGGCACTTGCTCTCTAGTCTTGCGTAGAATCTTCTCGGGGTCGTACACTAGCTCTGTGGGGTTTGGGTCAGGATTTTCTCTGGTATAAATCATCTTTGGAGCTAGGGTTCCTGAAATGCACTACTTGGAGCTACTAGTCTGTTTGGAATGGAGTCACCAGGGTAAGGGTTTCATCCGGTACGGATGTTTGTCCCTTTGTTACCCTCAGGGGTCAAACTACAACATTAGTTGTTCTCCTAGGGAAAATCTATTCAATTTTGTCCCCGACAACGGCATCGGAATGTTAACACTCCGTAAATTTGTTTGGCTAATAAACAGATGATGAAGGTAAGCTTTTCAACCAGCTTTGAGACCCAAAAACTAGCCTTTCGGATCTGGAGAGGGCTCTCTCGGGAGGCGCGGTCTCCGCGTAGGATATGGCTTTGAAAGCAATGGCTAGATTTAACACCTTTGATATAATGGGTTCTGGTTATATTGGAGCAAGAAAGTAAGACTTGGGCTATGGAGTCGATCTGAAGAAATGATGGAGACAAATGAATCAGTGACTGAACTTGAGAGGATAAGGCTAGGCGAGTAATAGTCTTCAGTGTAAAACTGTAATGTGAGGTGGGAGAAAAACACAGGAAGTAACTCGGAGCACTGCTGCGGGTGAATTCGGAGTTAACTTGTTAGAGGAAAAAAAAAATTCTAAGTGGCGTGAACAAGGGGTGTTGCGCAACGAATCCATAGGTTCGAAAATTCATTCTGAAATAGACAGAAAAATATATGAATAAAGATGTCATGAATCATATACGCAAAGAAGAGGCACGATATATCCAACTACTACAACTAGAATATTTTCATCAAGTTACAGGACCTTTGCCTTAAATTTCAGTCAAAACTCAAATTACATACAATAGTTGTTGTCTACCAAATTTTCCAACCAACCTAGCTTACATCAAAAAGATGAAATATATAAACGAGGGTGCTGCTTGGGATACCCTTCTTTCTAAATGCTAACCCTAAAACTAGGAAAACTGAGTAGCATGGTGCCAAAAATAGACAATAATCACGTCTGTTTACCCATGATCGTCCGCAAATATGCCACGAGGATCTGATCATCGGTAAGGTCTCGATATGGAAAAAGATGTGTCAGTGTATCCATTTGATTAGGTGTCAGAGAGAGAAGGTGTCTGTCAGGAACCTGGTATCCGTTTATAACGGATTTTATTTCTATTGCGCATTCATTTTTTAGAAAATGTGTGTGGCGAGTGGTTGTTTGATTATCGCGGTCATTATCAAAATTGTAGGGTGCTTTGGGGAAACGTGTCCTTCAAAAATGCCAAGATTCATCTTGTGTTTGCAGATGCAGAGATGAGCGTCAGCTAGGCTCGTTTTTTCTGCATGTTGACGAGATCCACGCGAGCCTCTTTCCCAACCACTTTGTATTCTTTGGAATACTTTGTATACCTTTCTTCCATCAATCTCTTTGTTTCTCACAGTTGTAAAATGATGTCTTGCACCTCTCTAAGCTGTCTTTTTATCCATGCCACGCTTCCCTTGCGACCCTATGTTGCTGACGCCTCTGTGGTCTTTGTCGCTAGTTGTTGCCTCAAGTCCATGTTTTCCTGATAGAGTTCATCGATAGCATCTTTGCATGTTTCAATTGTTGAGATGGCTCTTGATCATTCGCTCTCGTGATATCCACTTTCCTTGTTTTGTTCCTGTCTTTGCGGCTCGATCCTCCAGCAGGCTCTAGCTGGATGGCGTGCATGAGTAGTTCTTTAGCCTTCGATCTGGCTAACAACTTTTCTGGAAATCGAGATTCCACAACTTCCTTGTTCTTCCTCGGCCTGCCCCTCCTCCGAGGCATTTGTTGTGGAGGAGACGAGGCTTCTATCATCTTCCCTTCCTGTGCAAAACCCTCTGTTTCAGGTTCTGCGTGGTTTGATCTGGTCTTCTCTGCGGGTAAAATAATAACTCCTTTCACATCCTTGGGAATGTCTATTGCGGGTAAGAACCACTCCTAGTCATTTTGGGGCTTGGATCTTGCAATTTTGTTGTTCTACATGTCTTTCCTTACTCTCTGAGAGGTCGTCATGGCGTGACTAGTATATATTTCGCGCGTAGTATATCCATCAGACATGCAAGGGGAGATTTTTGAACAAACTGGACTGGCAAGGGAAATTGCAAACGGAGTTTGAGCCTAGTTCTACGACTGGAAAGAATGCCGAGAGTTATCACTCCAAGAAATCACTCCCTGACTATAGAAGGGTGTAATCTTGGTAACTTAAATAGATCAATAAACTATGGAGGAAAAATGATCAAATCGGATGACATTATAAACTCACATCCATTTAGAAAGACATGGCTCACTTGAAATATCAAGGCTTTCAACTATGTTGCTCAGAAGGTTTTAATCAATGTGTGAAAACATGGAGAAGACTCATTATGCTAGCAAGAAATACCTACACAAAGCATATGTGAGTGGTCAGCAATGATAGGTAAGATACTTCTTCATACCAGCAGAAACATATATAAGATTTGTATATGGTAGATGGCCAGACATAATGAGTAAATACTTGCAGCTTAAGCTTATGAGTGCACTGATAGGATGACAACTATATGGCACTAAGAAAATCTTAAGAAGCAATGTATATAAGTCTAATATACCAACGAAGAGATGGGATGACAGCCTTCTATCATTGAGTATACATTAACTTGGAAAGAAAGAATATGAAAACTGAACAAACAAAGTGAAAGAAGCTCAATGTCAAGATATATTCATGGACATCTCCAAAAGATGAAATATACAAATCTTCAAGAATAGAACCACAGTCCTCAGACTGTTTCCCCCCCCATTTGAACTGTGTCTTTGTGGGATTTAAATAATCTTTACAAATCAGTTTCAATATCCTCAAAATATAGATCCGATAACCTCTTTTCCTATCTCAAATTTGAATTTGTGAGGTGGCTAGAAAAGACAGAAATTTATGGAAATATGTTGCTCAAAGATTGACCTATATCTCTCAAATAAAAACATATGTGTACAAACTAAAAGAGGCTTTTGTATATTGGTTTGTTTTGAGAAAAAACCTCTCTCAATTCTTTGAGATTCATTTTCATTTTCCCGGGATCTACATTTCAAAAACATGTGTTAAACAGGGAAATTATGATATCTGAAAATTAGGGCTCATAGATGAATTTGATTCTCCCAATATATGACACCTGTAGGAAAATTGAGAGAGTTTATTGTTATTTAACGTGTTACTAACAAAAGCCTCTGCCTGTTTCTCAAAATGATTCTCTAGTCGCTTAGAATCATCATTTTAAAATGATGACTCGTCATAGTAAAAACAGACTCTTCTTCACTTTCGACAGCTCATTTGCCCTTGAAAATCTGATTTAGACGCTGAAAGACCTGACTTTCGGTGGCTCACAACCCTGTAAAATTACCATTTAGCCGCCGAAATCTAAAATTTACTTTTGGTCTATTTTATGAGGCGAAATCCTCATTTTATTGAATTGATATGGTTATAATCCTTTCTCAAAGACTTCATGACTTTCAGACCTAAAAATAAATCTTCTCTCTAAATCTATCTTGTCATGCGAAATCTCAATGATTTTGGAAATCATTTTTTATTGCTAACACCGAGCATCCGAGATTTATAACAAGTTGGATAGGAGAAAGAATCATGTTGGAGGATAGTGAATTCATGGCGACGAGATGTTTTGAATCGAGTTGCAGGTTTTCCGTGGAAAATCCCCGCGTGTAGGATACAGGCGATAAGGCTTGTTGGGCATGCATGATACGAACATCGAAATTTTTCATTCCTTCAGAGTTCATGATGAACTGATAATAACATGTTGTACTTGCCGATGCGACCTCCATTAACTACTTAACTTGACCTAGGCACGTAGAGACTGGTTTCTCAACAAGACTCTACTCTTTGGAAAAGACATACCTGTACCACTTATACAAGTTTCAACTCTAAAATCCCTTCTCGTTTCCAAGGGCCAACAGGCCACTTGATGACCTTGACCTCACAGTGTTACGTACCTAACTTCACATGTTTGGACGCATGGGTCACAACGTGACTTAGAACCGACTCTAACTGGAAATAAAAATGGCGGCGCTAACAAGAACAAAAGAATCATTGCAGATTCTATCAAAGATCACTTGATTCCTCAAGTGTTGTCAAAGAAGACTCCAAAATAAATGTTTGATTCCTTAACCAGATTATATGAAGGAAAAAACATAAATTGGAAGATGAATCTAAGGACTCAACTCAATAATACAAGGATGCATAAAATAGAAACAATCCAGGAATATTTCTCCAGAATATCACAATTCAAAGAACAACTAGAAGAAATTGAAGACACTATAGATGAAGACAAACTTATAATGATAGGTCTTAATGGTCTTGTAAGACCTTGGGATGCATTCATCCAAACTGTTTGTGCCAGAAAAGACAAACCACAATTTGACAGTCTTTGGGAAGAATGTGTTCAAGAAGAATCAAGATTATCTAACCGAGAAGCTTTGCTATCAAGAGATGAATATCAAGCCCTAGATACTCACACTAAGGGAGGAAGAAATAAGTCTTACTTCCAGAAAGAAACTCATAAGGAGTCTCACCCCCCAAAAAAATTCATACATAAAGAATCTCAACCAAGGAGATTCCAGAAGTTTCAGAAAGGACAAAGAAGAGAAAAATATTTATCATCCTACCAATGTTACCATTGTGACAAAATGGGACATATTGTGAAACATTGTCCAACTAGACGAGAATAATACAAGAAGAAAAACAAGAGGTACCATGCCCATGCAGTTGAAGATGAAGAGCCACCCACAAAGATGAAAAACAACGGATTGAAGACTATGTCTTAATCTCTGCCCTCTCAGGATCAGTATCACCTGGTGAGGACACTTGGCTCATTGATAGTGGTGCTTCCAAGCACATGACAGGTCAAAGAGACATTCTCTCTTGCCTTTCAGAAAATAAGTTACACTTGGAGATGATTATCAATACCCTATCAAGGGAGTAGGAGACCCAAATCACAAACTTAATTTAGGGACCCCAATGAATATGAAGGATGTACTCTATGTACCAAGTTTGATAAAGAACTTACTCTCCATATCAGATTTAGAAAAGAAAGGATTAATATTTTCCTTCATAGATGGAGAAGTCCTTATGTGGTCCAAAGGAAAAACCATGGAAGAAGCAATTGTTATTGGAAAAGAAGAAGGTGGCTTGTATAAGCTAAAGGGTCACTTAGAAGCAGCCATGACCCACTCCATTGAGAATCCATGTGAACTTTAGCATAGAATATTAGACCAAATCAACTACAAGGCATTACCTTATGTAAGCAAGGCATTCACAGGTCTACCAGAACTCAAGGTTGACCATGAAGGTGTGTGCAATGGATACGCACAAGGAAACAACATCAAGAATAATTTTCCGAAGAGAGACAGTAAAACAAAAGGAGTCCTAGAGCTCATTCACTCAGATGTGTGTGGCCCAATGCCATCATCCTCCATCAGTGGGTATGTGTACTATGTATCTTTTATTGATGATTGTTCTCGTAAAACCTGGGTTTACTTTTTGAAATCAAAAGATGAAGTGTTCAGTAAATTCAAGGAATTCAAAGCCTTGATAAAGAATCTTTCTGAAAGAAATATCAAGATACTCAAGTTAGATAATGGAGGAGAATACACCTCAAAAGAGTTTGCAAAATTTTTCAAATATGTCGGGATAAAGAGGGAGCTCACCACTCCCTACAATCCTCAACAAAATAATGTAGCTGAAAGAAAGAACATAATTATAATGGAAGCAGTGAAGACCATGATCCATGATCAAGATCTTCCAATGTACTTATGGGAAGAAGCAACAAAAACAACAGTATATGTACAAAACAAACTGTCCCACAGTACACTTGGGTTTAAAACCCCTGAAGAGATGTTCTCTGAAAAGAAGCCAGAAGTAAGCCATCTCAAAATATTTGGCTGTCCAGTATTTGTACATATTCCAAAAGAGAAGAGAACCAAGTTGGACCCTTCATAAAAGAACGGAATATTTGTTGGACACTATGAGGTCTCCAAGGCCTTCAGATTTTATATACCAGGTTACCATCATATTGAGATTAGCAAGGATGTAACCTTTGATGAAGATGCAGCACTCAATAAATCAAGAAGATGTCAGCTTGAAGAAGTATATGAAGAGGAACCTGTAGTTCCCAGAGTTGCAGAACCAGTGAGGGAAGTCATAGCTTCCCCTGATGAGGAAACTCTAGAAGACCATGACATAATAGAATCTCAATAACCTCCCCAGATGTCAATCTCCCACAAGAGAAAGTCATCCTGGGAAAGGAAACTTATTCAAGATGGAAAGAAATATGGTGTCCCCGAAGGAACCATGAGACAAGTGAAGAAACCAAATCCATTCTCCAGTTATACGGCTTTGATATGTGATCTCTTAGAGAAGGAGCCTACCTTCTTTGAAGAATCCATTCAGAAGAAAGAATGGGCAGATGCCATGACAGAAGAATACAAATCCATCATAAAGAATGATGTATGGGAAATAGTTCCTAGACCGAAGAGCAAGGATGTGGTATCTTCCAAATGGCTTTTCAAAATAAAACATGTTGTTGATGGAAGTATTGAGGAATATAAAGCAAGGTTTGTTGCTCGTGGTTTTTCTCAAAAGAAAGACATTGATTATGAAGAGATGTTTTTTCCTGTAGCCAGATACACTTCAATCAGGACCATCATAGCCCTTACAGCTAAGATGAAGTGGAAGTTACACCAAATGGACGTGAAACCTACCTTCTTGAATGGTGTCATTGAAGAAAAAATGTATATAGAAAAACCTCAATGATTTGAAGTTGAAGACAGGAAGACTCATGTCTGCAAGTTGAATAAGGATCTGTACGGATTGAAGCAAGCTCCTAGAGCTTGGTATGGAAGGATTGACAATTTTCTAACAAGCTTGGGCTTTACCAAGAGTAAAGCTGACTCTAACCTTTACTTCAAGGTTATGAATGATGAACCTGTTATATTTTTGTTGTATGTGGATGACTTATTCTTAACTGGAGAATAAAATCTCATCACTGAATGTAAGAAGAAGCTCATTGCAGAATTTGAGATGAAAGACCTTGGCCTAATGCATTATTTATTAGGTCTTGAGACCTGGCAGAGCCTAGAGAGGATCTTCCTTATCCAAGGGAATTATGCAGTTGAAATACTGAAGAGATTTGATATGATGGAGTGCAAGTCCATGAATACACCCATGGAAACAAAATTGAAGCTCATGGTTGACACTTCGTCAGAATTGATTGATGCTACATTATACAGACAGATCATTGGATCGTTGATGTATCTAACGAATACCAGGCCAGATATATGTTTTGTTGTGAACACCTTGAATCAGTTTCTAGTAGAGACCAGACGTGTTCACCTGGTTGCTGCAAAACATGTGATGAAGTATCTTAAGGGTACATTAGATTGTAGTCTCAGTTATGATGGAGATCATGACTTCAAACTGAGTGGATATACTGATTCAGATTGGGCTGGAAGTGTCTCTGACAAAAAGATCACTTCAGGATGTTGTTTCAGTCTGGGGTCAGTGATGATCTCATGGAAGAGTAGGAAGCAATCAAGCATTGCTCTCAGCATGGCAGAAGCAAAATACATTGTTGCGTGTTCTACCAGTTGTGAAGCCATATGGCTTTGAAAGTTGTTGGCAATTCTATTTGATCTAGAGATGAAAGCAACCATGATCCTATGTGATAACTAGAGCTGCATAAAGATGACAGAGAAGCCTATGTTCCATGACAAGTCAAAACACATAGAGATCCGATATCATTACATATGTGATATGGTGCAGAGAGGAGCCATAAAGCTCCAATATGTTAGCACGGATGGACAGATTGTTGATGTGTTGACCAAGCCTCTATCTCGTGTAAAGTTTGAGAAATTTCGAGATAAGCTTGGTGTAGTCCAAAAAGACCTCCCTCAAAAGGGGGAGTAGTGATGTGTCAGCCTCGTGTTGTGATGATGTGTTTCCAACCCCATGTTGTGATGGTGTGTTGTCAGCCTCGTGTTGTGATGATGTGTTGCCAGTCTTGTGCTATGATGTTAGCTTCATGCTGATGATGTTGTGTTGCCAGTCTCGTACTGTGATTTCAACTTCGTGTTGATGATATTGTGTAGCCATCTTCGTGTTGTGATGCAAGCTTCGTGTTGAAGACTCTCAACCTAGTGTTGATGTTGATGATGCTCCAGCCTTTGTGTTGTGTTGTTGATGATATTGATGATGAGAAAAACTTCTAATGATTTATAGATACGTCAGTCAGTGTTCCAAATGTTGTTGATGATGTTTCCCTCTCTCTCCTGATGATGTTGTAGAATACCCTTCTTGTTAAGGGGGAGTGTTGAAATATTGTAACTGCAAAGAGTATTATCTTGTTAAGGGGGAGTGTTGAAATATTGTAACTGCAAAGAGTATTATATTTATTATTGATGTATTATTCATTAGATCAATCCCTTTTGTGGATTAATCATGTTGGACATTGTAAATGAACAAATCTCCTTTTGTGTATTGGTCAAACCTTAATTGTAATATGCAAATTGAGAAGTCGGCCCCCAGGGAAATTAAAGTGGTTCTAACCACCCAGAAAGAGAAGTCGACCCTGCCAATGAAAAGACACCTCCTTTCAGCACCTGTCAGTTTGTATAAATAAAGGAAGCCAACGCCTCATTTGTCCACTCACTCATTCGATCATCCAAAGTGCGAGTTCGATAGTTGCAGTTGGAGAAGAAGGAAGAGAGAGAGGTGCATTACTTGGGAGAGGATATTCTCTAGTGTTTGGTTTATTGTCTTGGCAATCTATATTAAGGAAGTTTTTGTTGGGTTTTCTCCCCCATGAGGGTTTCCCAGGATAAATGATGTGTCTCTTGTGATTGTGTCTCTCAGTGATCCTTTCTATGCTATGGTTATCTAGTAAATTGAAAAGAAACCTAATAATAGTTTAAACTCTAACAACTTGCTTGTTTTGGGCAACTTGGTGATGAAATCCATTGTTACAAGTTATCATTTCCACTCAGGAATGAGAAATGGTTGTAGCAAACCAATTGGGTGTCTATGTTCATCGTTTACCTTTTGGCATTCCAAACATCTGGCATTAAAATCAACAACTTCTTTCTTCATGCCTGGCCAATAATGTTGGCTCTTGATATCTGCAATAGTGTTTTGGTAATTTGGGTACCCAACATAAGGCACATTATGCATTTCTCCCAATATCAGAATTTTCAACTCTTGAGAATTTGACACATAAATTATTCTGTTGTACATGAGAGTTTCATCATTTTCTAACTTATAGTCTTCAGTTTTCTGCTGCAAAATACATTGTTGTAATTTTGTTATTATTTCTATGTACTGCAAATCTTATTTTGCATCCTATAAGACTTTGTCTTTCAAATATGATTGGTAAATGGTTCTAGCATGCATATCATGCACCCTTCTGCTAAGTGAATCAACCACCTTGTTCTCTTTACCTTTGATATGTTTTATATCAAAGTCATATTCACTGAGGAATTCTAACCACCTGCTTTTCCTGGCATTTAAAGTTGGATGTCCAAATAAATATTTCAAACGGTTGTGGTATGTCCTCAACTCGAATCTTTTCCCCATGAGGTAATGTATCCACATCTTCAAGGCATGCACTATGGATTCCAACTCCAAATCATGAGTAGCATAGTGTCTTTCATGTTCCTTCAACTTTCTTGATTCATAGCGCACCACATACATATTCTGACTAAGTACTCCATCGAGCCCTTATTTATATGTATCATTGCATACAATGAAGTCTTCATTTGGATCAACAATCCTTAATATTTGAGCACTTCTTAATAAATGCTTCAAATGTTGGAAACTCCTTTCACAATTTGATGTCCACTCAAACTTCACACCCTTCTTCTGCAAGGAAGTGATTAGGTGTGCAATCTTTGAGAAACCCGTGATTAATCTCTTGTAGTAACCTGCAAGTCCCATGAATGAACTTACTTCAAAGACATTCATTGGTATTGGCCATCCTTCAATGGCCCTTATATTTTCTAGGTCCATTGTTATTCCTTCTTCTGAAATGATATGGCCCAAATAATGAATTTGCTTCTGGTAGAATGAGCACTTGTTCAATTTGGCATACAATTGATGCTCCCTCAATACATGTAATACCACCCTCGAGTGTTTCTCATGTTCTTCCTCCAACTTAGAATATATAAGAATGTCATCCACAAAGACAATGACAAACTTATCTAAGTATTCTCTGAAAATACCATTCAATAAACACTTAAAGACAGTTGGTGCATTTGATAACCCAAATGACACCACTGCAAACTCATAATGACCATACCTTGTTCGGAAAGCAGTCTTGTTGATGTTTTCATTTTTAATACTTACCTGGTGATAAACTGACAGAATATTTTTGCATCTTTCAGCTAATCAAAGAGGTCGTCTATCATTGACAAAGGATACTTCTTTTTCACAGTTACCTTGTTCAACTGTCTGAAGCCAATGCAAAATCTCAATGTTCTATCCTTTTTCTTGACAACAATACTAGGGAACCCCAAGGTGACACACTTGGACATATATTCCTCTTCTTCAGAAGCTCTTCGAATTGCATTTGCAATTCCTTCAGTTATGATATACTCATCATGTAATGGGTCTTAGATATTGGAGCTGCTCCAGGCATCAAGTTGATGGAGAAATCAATATCTCTCTTGGATGGAAATCCTGGTATTTCCTTAAATACATCTTCAAACTCTTTTAGGACTGCATAATCTTTGATATTTGACACAGTATCTTTATGTGTCTTCCATATGTGCTGCAAATATTTGACACCCCTTCTTGTAACTTTTTTTCAGTTGCAAGGCTGAAATTTCTCTAACCATTACTGCCTTGGGAATTCCATGTACTGTCCTTCAAGTTTTCTTCCTCATCCAAACAAGTAAATGCCTTATTATAACAGTCTAGGACAACATGATGTTGGTCCAACCAATCCATACCAATTAGGTAGTCATAAGAACCTAAAGGTATGATGTTCAAATCTACCATGGTGCACAGCCCATTCATATCCATTGGTCATGCCTTAAGCATCTCATTAATTTTTCTTTTAGCTCGTGTAGCGAGCTGCACCAACCAAGATTTTTAAACTTGTTTCTTGGAAAATGAAATCTTTCCACCATCTTAGGATCTAGATAACTATGACTAGCTCCTCAATCAATTAAAATAGTAATGGTTTGGTTGTTGATATTGCCTTCCACTTCAATCATATGTAACTGAAACTCATCTTGTTTGTTGTCCAGGGCTGTGTAGATCCTAGGTACATTTCTACCCATATCCTCCACTGTATTAGTTTGATGTACATTGTAAACAGTTCTAACTTTTTCACCTCTGTGAGAGAAATCTCTATACATATGATCTCCCCCTAAACCCCAACATTGAATAGGTGGTTTCCTTGGTCTTTGCCCCACTGTCTCGGTCATTCTAGGTTCTCTAGAAGTTGGTTGTCTCTGAGAATTATTTATGAAGAATGGTGGCTTAGTCCCCTTCTTCCTCTATTCTATCTTGTTTTTCTTCTTGTCTTCCCAATCTTTTTGGAAAGTTGGTCTTCCTTTATGTTGATCATAAAGGCATTTAGCTCACCTTATGGTTTCCTCCAAAGTTTTTGGATCATCATATTGTATCTTGTCACTGATAAATGATAGAAACCCACTCAAATACCTTTGAATCTTAACTGGCTCATCCTTGATAAAAAAAACATACTTCAGCAACTCTAAAAACCTCATTTCATATTCATCTATGATCATACTCCAAAGCTTGAGTTCAAAGAACTCCTTCATTTTCTTGTCATACCATCTCTTACTCAGGTATTTATTTTGAAAATTCCTCTTGAATTCTCTCCAAATAACATTCTTCTCATCAATGTGTTCCACCTGCACAAACTGGTCCCACCACATTGATGTTTTTCCCTTGGGTTGATAGATGCAAATTCTTCTTTCTGTGTGTGAAGAGTAATTATGCAATCGAAAATACTTCCTCATGCCTAGCAGCCATGTCTCTGCATCCTCATCATTCTTGTGTTCACCATCAAATGTAGGAGGCTTGATTTTGTTCATTTTTCCCTGTAGATCATCCACCCAAGACCTCCTCTTATGTTTCCTGGCAGGGGATGGACTTGAACTAATGTGTGATCTCCTAATGGAATGCCTTAGGGATTGATGGTGATGTCTTCCAACATTTTGTGTTATTCTCCTCTCATCATGAGACCCGTGACTTCCTGATTTGTTTGAGTCATTCTCCTTTTCCATCTTCTTTTCTATTTTGTCCAAGCTTTGTATTAACTTTATGTTGAAGTCCTCCTGTTGCTCTTTGACTTTCATAAGCCTCTCATTAGTAGCTTTATAACTTTAAACATCCTTTTGAAAGCTTTTTATGGTCTCTACCAATTTCATGTTTTATTCCTTGCCTTCTCCGTGTTCATTTGAATTTGTACCTTCATTTTCTATATTGGCATACATCCCCTTGATCTCATCTTCATGGTTGTAAGCTCCCTGTGTATCTTCCATGATTCTGAACTCTGTGTTGATTATAATCTGATCTAATTGTTGTTAACTCTGTTAAATGTGCAACCAACAAAACTTGTTAGGCTGAATAATTTAACAAATTCAAGAAATTATGTATAATTTTAGTTCAATAATACATCAGAATTCTTTCTTATAATTTCTTGTAAAATTGACTACCCAAATCAATTTTCTGGGTGACTATCTATATTCTACTGTCTAAGACCTTTCCAACACTTGCTTCCATGCTCAATTCTGAGTCTTGAGCAAAAAGTTATGGTTATTTGAAAATTGTCCATTAATTCATTTTGTTCACACTTCAACTAGGTGCAAATCTGAGTTGTACTTATGCATTTTTTCACCTACTCCATTGGATTCTTGGATTGAGCCAAATTGGGTTCCTTCATAATCATATTATGGACATTCTGGTCCATTTTCATCCCCTTCTGAGCTTTAAGTTGCTAGATACAACCTAATGAAGTTTCAACCCATTTAATATTTTTGGCCTTGAATGCTACAGGTGTCTTCTATGTTTTCTTGTGCCTTTTTGAGTACCTAGATTTCTATTTTGACTCTTCAATTGTATTCTATGGCCAAATACCTTTCCGTAGACTATTTATATGTCTCAATATGCTTCCGGAGCAAAAAGTTATGGCCCTCAGAAGTTAACTGGGTCTTAAAATTTACCCTCCACTGTTTAACCTGTAACTTCCTCATAAAAGCTTTGTTTGACGAATGGTTTACACTGTTAGAAAGATTTCTCCGAGCTTTTTCATTTGAACTACAAAGATAAAGTGTACCTTGGTAAACTCTATTATTATAGTTTTTGAATAGCTAAAACCGTTGTTTAGGGCCTCAAAAATGCGCTGCAAAAAGATGACCTTCAAATAATATAAAATGTCACAGAAAATCACTAGTTTTTTGTTGTTGTAGACCATCCAACGACTTCGCATGCACCAATTTGAAAATGTACGCCCATATTTAGCATGCGCATCAACGCCATAAGGTAACGCATGCACCGTGCACCTATAACAAATGCAGACCGTTTTTTTGTCACACCAATAACAAGTGCACACTACTTTTATGTTGCACGTCAATATCTAGTGCGCACAACTTTTGTGTTGTGTGCCAATATCTACTACGCACCATTTTTTTGTCGCACAGTAATATTCTACACGCATTTCCCTCTCCACACCACACAATGTCAGAGTTTTGTGCGTTCACACCGCGCACCACCACTCTCTACGCACCACAAATATACTTTCACGCGACTTAAATATTTAACGTGCACAAAGTACATATCAACATTGTGCGTGCACCAACAAATTTGTTCTACGTTTTTCCAGTACACAATGTGCATGCCTTGCGCACCCATATTATCCGCGCGCCACCCATTCTGCACTGCGCAATGCCAAAATTTAGTGCACATACCGCGCACCATAATAATAATAAAAAATTCCGCGCTTCACCCACTTGCGTCGCACAACGTCAAATTTTAGTGCGCACACGCACGCACCATTCTTTTTCCTCACATCAGCAACTTGCATCGTGTTGCGCCAAATTTTAGTGCGCACTATCGCACACTATTATTTTTCCGCGCATCCCAACTTGCACCCTGCAATGCCAAATTTTAGTGCACACACCCGTGCACCATTATTTTTCCGCGCATCACCAGCTTGCACCCCGCAGTGACACATTTTTAGCATGCACACTCGCACACCCTTATTTTTCCACATATCACACAAGCTTTGCACCGCGCAACACCAAATTTTAGCATGCACATCTGTGCACCCTTATTTTTCTGCACATCAATTCCTCGTGAATTTCGCTACATAAATTGAGGTTTTTGCCCAATTTTCACCCAATTTTCACCCAATTTCCACCATGGACATTCTGCAACTATGAAATTTGTTCAATTTCAATCCGATAACACAAATTCAACCTCTTCAATAGCAAATTGTTGCTGGTTGATATTCCTAGTACGAATTTTCCCAAATTCATTCACAGATTGAGAATTTTATTCAACCAATCTCGCTCAAACTGTCATGACTTCCCTGTAACTTCTGATTCGACCAATTATGAGTCTGAATTTGCTAAGACAAATATTAAAATTAAGAATATCTCATCACTTGGCTAAATTTTCCAAATTCCCACGAATTTAAGAGCAGAAATTTGGGCTTTTGCCCAATTCCACTCAATTGCTTTTGATTTTCACCCTGGACGTGCTGTAACTTGAAATTCGGCCACTCTAAAATCAATTCTCTGTGAAATTTTGCTTCAACATTATGCTAACTCAGTCCATCCAAACTCAATGTTGAAAACTTGGCTCTGATACCACATTGTAGCATTCCTAGCAACCAACTAGGTTATGCCAACCAAATATTCGAACTTTGATACCAAATTAAAACATACAAATACTCTACAAATACACATGCAGCATTCATAGGAAAAACCCATAAAAACAAATGCATAAATAATAATGCAGCACATAATTTAACACAATTAACATTTATCTTTGATAAAAAGATCATCAACTGCGTACAGACCTTCTACGTTCTTCCCAACCTTAGACCACACTGCTCATAACTCTCAGCAGTGGGTCACCCCCAAGCTGGGACTAAACTCCACCCGAGTAAAGGAATTCCTTACCACGCTGATGTATCTCAGACAACAGGAAAACTCAGACACAGGTGCTAACTCAAACTAACAGCCTACAGTCCCTCATTCCCCACATGTCTCTCCCACCCCAAGAAGTGCGCCCCTTCTCTGCTCAACAATCCCTCGGCTGCCCCACTTCCCTTTCGAGGCTTTAGCAACATGCCGAACAGGAAGTCTCATAACCTTATAGCTGCATTTTGGTACCTTCGAGAATCAATTCCCAACAATCATTTCACTTGGAGAGAATGTTCACGGGCCTGACAACCCACCTCTTCAATATCCTATGGGCCTGAGGACCTGCTTCTTTAGTCCAGCTCCCAACTAACCAAGGTACAGATACAATGATAGTAACAGGAAGGTACGGAAGATAGTTGAATGAATGAGTGAATGATGATGGAATGATGGAAAATGAACCAAGTTCAAACTATATGTATGCATGTTCTCAACTTGACACTTGTCATGTTGAGAACTACATTGGCTCCACTTGTCCCCATCCTTCGAACTTAGGAGAAAATAATTATCCATACTTTATACTTTTAAGGAATATTAATATAATATTCATTTGTGCTTAAGCTCCCTAGCTTAGCCCCTTATCCTTAACTTTTAGCCCCCTTTCTCTATCTATGGAGTTTAGCCCCCCATACTCTTTTCCATGGTTGGTTTACAGCAGCGATGTGTTTTCATTAATATTTACATATGATTACATATTACAATGATGGCTCACTAGCCATTTAACAGCTGACTCTCCAGCCTAATAACCACACAAGCACTTTGGCCTCAATACATATGCAATCATAGATAACTCAACTTTGTGCACTTCCAAGTCACTACCATGCACTTACCCAAGTACGCGCAACACCAAAACCAAGTACCAACAGCTCACTGGCCTATAAACATATTTACATTTATAATTATATGTACAATTGAGGTTCAGCCTAGGGGTATTACACTGATTCTATAGCTTCGACTTTTAAAATCGTGCCAGATATCACACTACTACTATAACTATTTTGACAGTTTACAGTCCTCATTTGGGAAAGATTGGGCTATCCATGGTCCTATTAAAAGTCATTCTTCTAATCATATGAGTTGAGATGGTGGCCTGGAAACAGTTCTGCTAGAATAAATGAACTACAAAGTACATTTATTCTTGGCATAAAATTTTCTATCAGACATATAAGCTATTGCTAAGACACCTTTGTCATTCAATGTACCTTTGCTATATCCAAGCAGCTAAAATACGAAGAAAGAATTGGTTCAAATGATGTTATACTTGTCTAGACTGTAGAGAGTTCTTCCTATTTCTTTTGACGAGTGATTTTAATCCTATGTTAAGATGCTCTTTGACAAGCATCGATGTGTATGTTCTGTATTCTTGTTCAGACTGATTCTTCTATAAATTAGAGGGTTTAATTGTGATTTTTCCCCTTTTCTGATTCACTATAAGGCTTAAGCTTTTCAGTGGACACTAGTCTGTCTATCTTTCACAAGCTATGCAATTCAGAGTTCAACAGCACCCATATTAGCGCCCATATTTTCTTACTTCCAATCAGATAATAAAATAAGATAATTTTATTAATGTACACAAATGACCAGGGAATAGTAATAGGGCTAGATAGTAGAGAGTACAAATTTTGATCAATCAGACAAGAAAAATGGGACTCTGTCAATCAGAGATCAAATTTTGATAGGCAATATCTTCCTTCATTGTGAATGGCTCCTTGATGTCTCTTTAACATGCTGTTAAATCTGAAGAGGAAAATGCTACAAATCAGAAAGTTTTACCAGTGGTGAACATTTGACAATACAAAATGTCGGAAAGGACAGCTGTTCAAAGATGCATTAGTGGTTTCTTTCCTTCCATTAGGACTTCTTCGCCGCCATCAGGAGCAGTCGATGCCACCCAAGCTTACTCCTCAGGGACCTATCAGTCCAGGTCACTCTCTAGAGGACATTATTCGGCAGGCACTCAGTGCTGACATCTACACCATTGACTCTGGATAATGAGCGGGACCAACTCCCTCCCTCCTCTCATGGCAGCTACATCTCAATCCAGGTTAAGTTTTTTTACGGGCTCTCCTTCACTTTATAGGGTTTTCCTTTTTAAAATATAAACTGCTTGTACGTCGCCAATGTTATGTCAATTCATTTCCTGTTATCCGTGTTCTCTTTTTTCCTTTCCTTTCAACTCATTTTAGGGGGTGTCTTTTGCAATGCCCTCTTTTGTTGGGCTATTATTGCTGGTTGTAATCACCAGTCCCTTTGACCTGTTTTGCTCTTTAGAGGATATTAATACAATTTCCAAAATTTTAACGAAAAAACCCTTCAAGAAAATAAACAATAAAAGGAATGAAAAGTTTCAAGTTTATAGTACATGTCATATAGTCAATACCCACACCTCAGGATTGGTATCACTTATCTGAAAATTATTTGCCAAATCAATAGTAAAAAATGTGATCTATTTCTACCTGGCTGAAAATCAAGACCATCAAGAAGTAGATTTCAACAAGTTGTCAGAAATCTTTACAATAAACTGCCCAAGTCATCATCAATCTAGCGAATCGGATTATTATTAGTTCAAGAAGAAGAACAAATAATAGATTCCAGGTACAGGTACAACAGTATTTTGTGTGCTGTGGTAACCCATTTATGATGAAAATTATAAGAGCTTAGCAAAGCTACAAACAGCGGTAAGGACTGCTAACTAAATAAGTAGGTGGTTAAATACAAAAGCATAAAAATATTAAACATCGTAAGATAAGGATCTTATTCAGAGGAATTTGCGGAAATATAAAAGTGATGGATTTGAAGATTCTCTGTGCCCAAATTCTTGAAATTGCTGTCCCTCCTCCTCTTGAAGAACTTTCCCCAATTGAATTCTTTATATCTGGCCGGATTTTTCTCATTGACTAAATCAGGTACAGGTCGCATCATCTCATAATGCGAAGGGAAAAGAAAGAATGGGATAGAGAACCTTTCTTTCTTGTCATTCACCACCACCCTATGTTCTACACTCTCATATTTGTCATTGCTCCAAACCTGCACAACACAAAATCCCCCAAAAAAGATTTATTTTGAATTTGTGAATTTGTTTTTATGAGAACTATAGGGTGCTTAAAACAAAATAAGTTACTTCTAAGGCACCACTGACCGAGTGAGTGTAAGCTATATCTGTTACTTCCAGACTAATGCATTGAAACTAGCCAAACATATCTTGCATTAAACATTTTGTTAAAGCCTGTTTCTTCTGGCTTCACTGGTAAATAAAAAAAGCATGACTTCATTAGGTGTTGGTGTTGGCTTAGTTGGTTAGTGCACCACCATTAAAGCTTTTGGTTTAACTTTCAAAGTCACAAGTTAACAGAGACAACTGATTATTTAAATTGTGCACTCTATTTCATTTCAATTAAGAAATGAACTAGCTTTCTTGTTTTTGGTCCTTGGAAATGACAGTTCTGTTAGGCTGGAGAGTTACAATCAATACTAGCATGGTTTCTCACCTTCTCGTTGCAATCATTCCCAAATAGAAGTAAAAACTAAACACACAAAAAGAATACAGTTGCCTGGGATTTTATGAATAAATGAATCTACTTTCTCCTGTGCATTTGTGATATATATGATGCATTTGTTCCACTGTCTGTGTCTATATATATATATATATATATATATATATATACACAGTCTGGCAAGTATTCCTCTAGTGAAATGGAATCAGGTTTGCAAACCCAAACATCTAGGGGGCTGTGGTTCGAACGATCTGGGAATATTCTCCAAGGCCTTAGTAGCTGAATTGACTTTAGGCTCATCTCGGAAACTCGTATAAGGCAGGAAGTCATCCTTGGGGATTTTGTGCGACCACATACTCTTCTAGAATGGATTAGATCACCCCAAAGGATTTATGATGGAGCCTCGTTGTTTTGGAGGTCCATTGTCAAAGTTTTACCTTTGATGACACAGCATCTAATATGGGGCCATTGGGAACCAAGTGCGGATAACTGGAGATCCCTGGATAGGTTCTGATGCAGATTATATTATCAGCTAAGATCTGAAAACACATTTGATGGCCTGCAATCATATATTTCTATCAACCCTGGCTTCTGAGAATCTCTTGGTTTATGGGCATACAATCTGGAAGCAATCTCAAAATGTGGAGATACCTCGAAATATCCTTCCAGATTGGATAAAACTCCACAATAAATTGATCAAATCTGGTATAGCACTCACTGATCAAGTAGACACATTGAAATGGGGCGCAAATGCTGTTAGTGGGTTTTATTTGGTCTTATGTCATTGCTTTCGAGAAGAAATCCAGAGACGAAGAAAAAATGGGGAAAGTGGATATCGGAGGTGAAACCTCCACTAAAGGCAAAAATTTGCACATGGTTAGCCGTGGAGAAAAAAATAGTAACCTGGGATAGACTCCAAAAATGCAAATTCGAAGAACCCATCATTTGCTTGCTGTGCAGGGAGAATGTGGACACCGTCCACCCTTTGTCTCGTTCTTGCCACTTCTTGTTGGAGGTTTGGGCAATCATCAGAGGAATGCACACAGGAATCAAAAACTGAGACGGAGAGCAGATGGAGGAGTTATTGGAGGAATGGCGGGAAGAATATAAAGACAAAGGAAACATAAGCAATCTCCCAATTTTCTACATATGGACAATATGGCTCAGCAGAAATGAGAAAATTTCCAACGAAGACAGAAGCTCTCCTTTAGAAATCTTCTGCAAAGTAAAGCATACTCTAAAGCTGATCCCTGCAGTCAAGACAAATCCTAAGACGAGGACGTTAATCCCAACACAGCTGGACTATTCAAAGCCCTTTGGCTTCTTTGACAGGGCTTCAGTGGGAAATCTGGGACCGCGAGGTACAGGGAGTGTTTTGTTTCTATCAGAAAAGCACAAGATCTTTTTTTAAGTGGGTTTAGGTATATGCACAAACAGTAAGGCTCCTCTGTATTCGTGGTTTAGCCTCCTCTGTATTCGTTATATCATCCTAGGCCCTATAATATGAAAATTTATCATGTATCTAGTTAGAGATGAATGGCAACACAAAAACTGCTCACCTGTATACAATCCCCCACATTGATGATAAAGGAATCGGGGATAGGCTTCACTCCAATCCATTCTCCATCCTTTCGCTTGACTTGTAGCCCTCCAACCTCATCCTGAGCAAGCACAGTGAGAACCCCCGCGTCCTTGTGGCGACCCACTCCCAGAGCCAGCTCCGGCACGGGGCATGGCGAATAATGATTCAACCTCAGAAACGAAGTGTGTTCCTCAAACTTGGAATTGAAATAATCAGCCGGCAACCCCAAGCTCCGAGATATGAGTTCCAGCAATCTGAAAGAAAGCTTCTCCATGGCCTCTGCATATTTCTCGCAGGCCTCCCTGTATACACAAGCCATTGCAAACTAGTCAATAACTATCGAAAYTKTGTTTGATCAAWACATCRGGGTAGGTAATTGTGCTGCGAGCTATCAAATCCGTCGAGGTGCAAATCTCAAACTATTTCTTAAGATTGCACCTCCAGGGAATCGATGCCTCGCCATGATTAATAAGGACCTGAGGCCAGGTGGGTTCTGCGGCCATTGATTTGTCACTGTTCTAATCTCATCGGAGTCGAGTTCGAAAATCGAAGGAAGACGCATTGTGCCTCGGCATGCAAAATCGAAGACCTCTTTCCAGTCCCTGACGTTTTTTGTGAGCTCTGTGTCGTAATAGCCCAATGGATTATCAAAATCTCTCCTGACCTTGGTTTTTTCTTGCATGGGGAGGGAAAAGAAATTGGCTGCTTCGGATTGGATTGTGTGGAGGAGGTGGGGGGAGATGCCATGGTTGATGACTTGGAAGAATCCCCAGTCCCTGCAAGCTGCGTGTATTTGAGCGACGAGGGAGTCGAAGGTGGTGGGGTGTGGTGGACAAGTGGGGTTGAGAGGGGAAAGATCTATTAGCGGGATTTGATCGGGCGTGAAGTCACAGTGCTTGGCGTTTGGGCGGTGCTCCGGAGACTGGATGAAAGCTGCATCGATGCCCAGACGGGCTTGGGATTCGCTGTCTAAACCCATTTATTTTCCTGTGTTAGATGCTCCGTCGATCTTGCTGAATAATGTTTAATTCTCTGTCGAGCTTGCTGAATATTAACATTAGAGCATGGTTTTAAATATAACCAAATTACAGACATAACAATGCTCACGTCATGTATGTTTAATCTCATTTGGTGCATTGAACCTGGACTAATTTATTCTCTATGCTCATGTGATGCACTGAACCTAAATAAATTGTTTTCCCTACTTATGTCAGTGCTCACGTCATGTATGTTTCTTCTTATCTGGTGATTTGAATTTACATGATTTATTGTTTCTACTTATGTCAGTGCTCACGTCATGTATGTTTCTTCTTCTTATCTAGTGGTTTGAATTGTAGTATTCTAAATGGTTTTTTTTTTTTTTTAGTTTTTTTTGGTAACTTTTTTCGTTTGGTTTTGATTGAAATTCAGTGATGAATGATTGGATCTGCAAATTTGAATGGCTAAATTGATATAATCAGAATGTTTCGAAGGTTTTTCAGCACGATGAATACATTTATGCATTCAGAAATGCAATTTAAACAACAGAAAATAAAGATTTTGTCCAAATTTACATCGCTAGAATTCCGACCAACAAACCCAAAAGATAAAACATCTAACTAACACCCTTTTACTTTACATGATTTATTGTTTCTAATTGTATGCTTCCAAATTATAATCACAACCATATGTCTTAACCATATGTCTTTTATTCTTTTGGTGCATTGAGTTTAAACAATTTATTGTATTTACTTATTTCCATCCAAATTACATAGACAACAATATTCATGTGGTGTATGGTTCATCTTATCTAGTATATTGAATTTAAGTCTTACACATTGAATGTAGACAAATTAGATAGATTGATTTTACATTAATAAGATTTACACTTTCAAAATCTATTTTAAATTTAAGGAGTTTGATGGTATTCATTTACAATTAGAAACGTGTATGGTTCATCTTATCTGGTATATTGAATTTAAGACTTACACATTGAATGTAGACAAATTAGATAGATTGATTTTTGACATTAATAAGATTTACACTTTCAAAATCTATTTTAAATTTAAGGAGCTTGATGGTATTCATTTACAATTAGAAAAGTTATTGGATATGATGAATATAAATATTATTATATGTTTATTTAGTTTAGTTTAAATTTAATAAATTTAATAAATCGTGTAGTAAATAGATTTTTTTTCTATCATAAATTTGATAAGAATATAACAAAAAAAATCATGTATAAGAAGAGTTTTATCATAATCCAAGTGACATGCATGGTGGAAAAATACATTGGAGGGTTGTGCACAATTCTAAATCAATCTAGATTATCATAAATTTAATCAAAGTTTTGAGTCAATGGGAACTCTAACTTCCTATATCATCGAATTCTAACAACTAGGAGGAAGTTTGATATAATATTAGACAGCTCTGGATTTAATTAGCAAGCATTATGCACTCAATAGCATTGCATTAAATGCAATATATGATGGAATGATATATACATTGTTATCAATGCAACATTGTGGGGTACTTATTGATTGTATATTTGTTATTCATATTAAAGTTGTGAATCTAAAAGTTGTCTATATTGAGTTCTAATATTTGATAGTTTGTTTATAT
>JZKD02S2250251.1:401070-426262 GCA_000966675.3 Picea glauca | reverse complement strand
TATATGGAAATACCATAAAAAAAATAAAAGTACTACTGAATTTATCAAACATAATTGAATATAAAAAAATAGAAGATCTCATTAATCATACAAAACATTGTCACACAGAAAATGTTAGTAAAATAAATTAATTATTAAAAAAAGATCTATGTAAACACCAATAGATGATTACTCTATTACATTGTTCTTAATCCTATTGTAATATTGAGAGAATGTTTGCTTAACTATATTTTTTATACATATATCAACTAAAAAATGTAGGTGCAAGTTTTTGCATTCAGACCAAGAAAAAGTAATAATTCAAAGGCGTAAGAATCCATCCACTTAGAGAGACAATTAGTCATGCCAATAATAACAAGCTCACATGAGAGATGTTGAAGAGATATAACATCGATCAAAGCTAAAGTGAGATCTTGAAACTGGCTATAAAGTGTTACTCTGCACTACAAATGAAGATATTCATCTTAATAGACCAAACCAAGCATTTGTCCTTGATGACTTGGTATTTGAAATAATTACTCAAGAGAGGTTCGCCAATGTTAAAATTATCCTATCATTTGAACCCTTATCATTCTGAAATACTTTTGGATTTGTTGTTTTCAAGTTAACCATCTTGGATTTAAAAATGTTTCAATCTACTTTTTATTGTTTATGATATATTTTTAACTCCAAAATGGTTATAAATTGAAAATAACACACCCAGAGGTATTTTAGGATGATAGCTAATGTCAATCAATGTGTTCCATAATGAAAATGTATAACTATAGTGACGAAAAAAGTGTGAGTCATTTCTCTCAATTTCCACTATAACATTAATTTCCTTTCATAATATATATTTCCACTATATTTGCAAGTATATTTTACAAAACCGATGGACTTCCTCTTGATGCATAAATCAATATCTTGAACTTACTCTAAATTGCTAGATGTAATGGAAATATTCATCTTTGTAGACCAAACAAAGAATTTGTCTTAGATGACTTTTAGTTAAAAGAATTACTCAACAAAGGTTCACCAATGATGAATTTTACGTATAATAATTTAACAAGCTGATGTCTTTTATCAATAGAGAATTTGATAGAAGATTTTTCAAGATATGAAACAGTTTTTTGTATAACCTCATAATGAATATCCAACCCCTATGAGAGATTTTGCAAATTCATAGAGTCTCAAGCATTTTCAATATTTGCACTTTTAAAATTTGATTTTACACTTTTGGATTTCATTATGGGCACTTTTAGACTCTGATTTTGGGCTCTTGAAAGTTGATATTGGCACTTTCGAAATCTGATTTTACATTTTTGAAATCCGATCTCACAATTTGAGGATTTGATTTTGCAATTTTGGAAATCAGAGATTATGCCTTTGGAAAATATTACCCTAGGGGAGGGGATATTGGGGATGGGGTCTGTCCTTTGTGACCTACCTTGAACAATTCTTTCAACAAGAAGTTGTTAGAGACAAATGCTTAGTTTGATTTACTAATTCATTTCAAATGCAGACTAACACTTCTAGTCTATCTGAAGATATTTGTAGATCATAAACAATTTAAAAAATATTTTCTTATTCAAATTATAAATAAATTAAACCATTTTAAAAATATTCTTTCATGATCATGAATGACTTTAAAAATATTTGAATATATGATCATGATTTTTTTTTAATTGCTCATTCAAATTGAAAATAAATTAAACCATTTAAAAAATGTAATTTTATCATCATGAATGAACAAGTAAGGTTTGAAATTTCACATTAATTAAACTTTAAACTTGATATAGTTTTAGAACTATTAATAGATTGATTTGGATATTAATCAAATCATTTTACTTGGATATAATTTTAAAACTATTAATACATTGAATTGGATATTAACTAAACCCTATTAAAAATGTTCTTTCAAGATTAACGTGGAAACTAGATATCTATTAAAACATTTTAAAAATATTCACTTTGAAATTTCACATTAATTAAACTTGGATATAGTTTTAAAACTTTTAATACATTGAGTTGGATATTAATTAAACCATTTTACTTGGATATAGTTTTAAAACTATTAATACATTGAATTGGAAACCATTTTACAAGATTTATGTGAAATCATTGAATTGGCACCAACCTACTATTACAAATATTTATAGGCACTAACCTACTAGAAACACCAATCCTAATTGGTACAAACCCTGGTAAGAACTAATCTACTCTTACAGACCACTGGAAGACACCAATCTACTGGAACACACCAATCCCCACTGCTAAGCACCAACTTAGCAAGAGACACAAATTTCTTTGTTTGAGCGGCACAAACCTACTCTTACAGATCTTTGTAGACAACAATATACTGGAGACACCAATCCCCATCACTAAGCACCAACTTAGCAAGAGACACTAATCCCTTTGTGTGAGTTGCACCAACCTTCATCGAGTTTGCTTGTTATTTTTTCCTTCACAAGGTCTACTCACTACTTCTACCTTCACCAGGTCTACTCATTGCTTCTACCTTCACCGAGCCTAGTCACTACTTCCTTTACCAAGTCTGACCAAAATTTGAATGTCCAAATGGTAACTTTTCCCTAGCTTGTTTTAGGTCTCTTCCCAAGAACAAACTTGTATAGTATGTCACGTATCTAATTTTGCAAATATTATTCTAAAATTGTTACCTGAGTTACTTATGTATGTCTCTTTAGATCCCTGAAAATTTCACAGTATGAAAATTATGAGAAAATAAGTTATAGTGAAAATGACAAACTAACCTGTTTGAAACTGATCTCAGGACCATTCAGAAACCCTAAATTTCACATAGTATATCTCATAAATTATAACAAACCAACATTTGAAATTTTTACCTAAGTACTTATCTCTCTCTCTCTCTCTCTCTTCAGTTCTCTAAAAATTTCAAAGTTTGAAAAGTCCCAAAAAAGAAGTTATAGTGGGGTAAAATCATGAATTCGAGTGTCTATTTTCAGTCGCAGTGATGATATATCTATCTCCTAACCTTTTTGTTGGTGGATTGATTGGTCCAACAAAGTTTATTTACCATTTGTCAAATACCTGAAAAATTACTTGTGGTCTTAGAAGTATCTCATCTCTTCTATTGGGTTTTCCAACCCTCTAACAGACATCACATTTCTGGCAATTTTCCTTGGCATCTTTATGGACTATTGGCCACCATAATCCTGCACGCAGTAGATTTTCCTGCATAGTTTCCTCCAACTATTCCTTCATGAGATTTTGCCAAAATTGTGGGCCTTTCATCTTCTAATACACACCTTCTCAAAATGTTATTTACACCCATCTTGTATAAATGCTCTGCAATAAGTTGATAGTCTGTAGTTCGGAATACCATGTTTTTCTTTTGTGCAGTGCTAAACACCCGTGGCATAATCCATGTACTTAAGTATTCAATAATATCAACGAAGTATTCATCAGCTGCCTGTACTGAAAATAGCTGTGCATCAAGGAAGTTGTCTTCCAAGTTAGTAGGTTCCTCTCCATTAGCTACCCTTGATAGGTGATCAGGCACTGCATTCATCTTCCTTGGTTTGACTATTACTTAAAAATCAAATCACTAGAATAACAGTATCCATCTAGAGATCCTCCCCCTCAACACTGACTTGTTGACTAGATATTTGAGAGAATAATGGTATGTGAACATTTTAAAGTGTTTACCCAGTAACTAGTTCCTCAACTTTTGAAGTGCATAGACCATGGCTAGGCCTTCTCTTTCTATGGTGTTGTAATTCTTCTCTGATTCTGGCAATTTTTTTCTTGCAAAGGCTACATGATGGTCTAAATTTTCTGCTCCTGGCTGCCCCATAATTGCTCCAAGTGTTATGGCTGATGCATTTACATGCACATGACATGTCTTTCCCCAATTTGGGAATACTAGGATAGGTGTTGTGACCATATTTTCTTTTAAGGTGTCCAATCCTTGTTGGAAGTCCTCATTCCACTGAAATCTAGTGTCCTTCTTTAACAATTTTTCCATAGGTGCAGTAATTTGTGCATACCCCTTTATAAACTTCTTGTAATAGCATGTATGTCCTAGTGTTTCTCTTAATTGTTGTACTGACTTTGGTGGTGGTAAATTTACAATGACTGCAATCGTAGCAGGATCCACTAGTAAACCTTGTTTACACACTATATGTCCCAACAATATTCCAAAAGGTGTCATAAGAATGCATTTCTTGATGTTTAATGATATCTGACACTACCTGCATATTTCCAACATTATTCTTAACACTTATCCATGGTCCTTTAACAAACTATATACAGTCCAGTCATCTAGATATACTTCTAGAAACTGATGTATGAATTCCTTAAAAGTAGCTATGACTACTCTTGAAAATATGGTTGGTTCATTCTTCAGCCCAAATGGCATGACTGTATATTGGTAGGATCCCCATTCTGTAGAAAAATTAGTCTTATATCTGTCCTCTGGAGCTATTTTTATCTGATGGTAGCCTGAGAATCCATCTGTAAATGAATATGCTTCCTGGCCTCCCACATTCTGTAAGACTTCATCTGTAAAAGGGGTAGGGAAAGGGTCACGTAAAAAAGCATCAATAAGTTTCCTCAGATCTACACAAATCCTTATTCCCCCTTATTTCTTTTCTTGGCCTACCATATGGCTTATCCATTCATATTCCTCTATTGGTTTTATGATACCAGCTTCCAAAATTCTGTCAATTTCTGCTTTCACCTTCTACTTATATATTGGATTCAATTTGTAAGGTCTCTTCCTGACAGGTCTTGCTTCAGGTTTGAGAGGTATTTTCATCTCTCCTAGCTTTCATGTTATGCCTTTCATCTCTATAAAGGTTTTTGGGAACAAGTCATTGTATTCGCGCAGTAACTTTGTTATTCTTTCTATTGTTTGTTCATCCTAATAGTCTCCAATACTTGCCATTTTAGGATTGTCAGTTGTCCCAATGTTGACTTTATTAAATTTGATTGGTACATCAAATACTTTTGACTCAAGAGATGGACCTTCCACCTCTCTTTCTCCTTCAACTTTTGTAATCTGAATGTTGCATGTATCATCTTCATCTGGTGCTTCCTCTTCAACATGATAGCATGAAAGTAGTTCTTTGACTGCCTATCTATTTTGTTATCGATATTATGTCATGAGTTCATCCTTTTATTCATCAATAAATATGATTCCTTGTATCAACAATCAATGTTGGGGTTCTCATGCTCAAATGAGAAGGTTACTACAAAATTATGTTGTAAGTCTGTCCATTCTGTAGTGCCTCTATGCATCTCTTGGTTTATATACAAGTTCTTTGGAATTCCTTCCAATGTATGGATAAAGTGACGAGGTCATTCCTCTGGTAGTGTCATCCTCCACTGTGTTCTACACTTCTCCAAGTGTTCCTTGTCCATTATACGTCTTCATTTTATTGCTCCCCTCTTGCACGCCAAATCTAATGCACAATAATCGTTTACATTGATACCAGTCCTGAATTGTTTCCTTGTGTGCACCCCACCATCTTGCAGGTGTGGCCTTGAGTGCAATATTTAGGGCTAAGAGCCTCTGATTTTCTAACACTTACTCTTCATATTTTACCAAAAATTTCTCTAATTCATTTACCCCATGAAAACTAGGAGGTTCTCTTATATCTGTACCAACCCATCTTACTGCACAGTCTATTCTTGCGCACATTATTGTGGAAATTTCATGTAATCATTTTTTTCGATTCTCCAAACCTGTATCTGAGTCGGAAGCACATGATGTAATGCTTCTCCAACTGAGTACCTCATTTGCATTTGGGTTGACATAATCCTCTTCTCGCGGTGGTTCTGTACAATTGGTTTATTTCTTCTAGATTCAAACAAGTGGGATCTACAAACCTTTCTCCTTCTGACGGATCCAATGGTGCAATGACTCTATATTCACCTAATTCAAAATTCATTTTCCTTGTCTTCCGGTTGATTATGGCTCGGTTATCAAATTCTCAATCCAATCCAAGCAAGGATGGATAAGGTGTTATACCATCTACTATATCTATTACTTCAAAATCTGTCATAGTGCGCACTCCATCCAAATCTATTGTCACACATTTAAGCCTTCCAATTGGTAACAATTTGTGTTGATTTGATTATTTCAACTGGACAGATGAATATCTTAGTGTGGGTTCTCCCATACACTTCCATGTATTCTTAGGTAATACATTTAATTCACATCCTAAGTCCAATATAATATCATCCATATTGAAGTCCCCAATATTAACATTTAGTCTGAATTCTCTACTTGTTCTTCTTCTTGTATGGAGATGATTGACTGTTTTCTTCTCTAATTTCCCTTCTACCTTTGTGTTACGTCTTTCTAGCATATTTTGTAAGATCTTAATAGATGATGGATCCTTCAATATCTTAACACAAGATTGCAAAAAAGTTTTTATATTACTTGCTTGCTCCAAAGGTTGTGCTTCACTGGTATGGTCCATTAAGGAGGGAATTTCATACATTGGTAAGTTTTGAGTGTGCTACACAACTGGTGTAGATGCCACATTTTGTTTGAGAAACTTTTTTCTGACCTCCTTAAATTTTTCCTTTTCTTTCTGTGCATCAAACTGCTTATGTGGTTCAATATTCTTCTTAACCCATTGGTGTTGCGTTGGATCTTTTGTTATTGTGTCTGTTTTTGTCTTGGATCCTCCTCGAGTGACTATATTGATGTTTCTCCCATCATCCTTGGCTTCTGCAGAAATCCACTAGACATTCTCATTGTTTTGGTTCCTTTTTTTTTGGATCTTTCCCAAGAGTGTTGGACAATCTTTTGTGTCGTGGTTTGTTGCGTGACAATACATACATGTCATTGGTGGAAGTGAGCACTCCCTTGCATAATGTTCTGGTTGTTGGCAGTTGTGGCACACTACTGTACCTCTTCCTCATCTAAATCCTCCTCTACCTCATCCTCCACCTTTGTATCCACCTCAATCTCCTCGTGGTGCATTGTACTGAGGTACCCGATTATACTACGCGAGGTTATACTGTGGTTGCACATTGTTGTATTGCGGTTGCGCATTGTTATACTAGTGTTTCACATTGTTGTATGGTGGTGGTACTTGGTTGAACTGAGGTGCAACTTGTCTTGTCATCATTTATGCTTGCACCCTATAAGTATCTGAAGTTATACTATTGTTTCTCATTGTTGTATGGTGGTGGTACCTAGTTGAACTGAGGTGAAACTTGTCTTGTCATCATTTATGATTGCACCCTATAAGTATCTGAAGTTATTTCTCTCATCATCTCCATTGTCCTACAATATTTATCATCATGACCCACTGACTTGCAAAAATTGCAGTATGAACTTTTGGGTACCGTCTTATACTTCTGCATCATTGGACAATGATATGGATCATGCCCATGCATTTTACAAATCTCGCACCATGGTCCTCTTGTTGGAAAATGATTTGTTACTCTTATTGCCATATACTGCGTGAAAGTTGGACATTCGTTCTTATGGTTTCCTTATGTTCTGCATGTGGTACACCAAACAACTTCTCTTTTCTCTTTTCCCTTATTCTGGTTAAGTTGAAATGTTATGTTCTTCAAATCCTCCTTCAACTCCTTTATTGCTGGATCTGTCTTTTGATACTGGTTCTCTTCCAGTTGTAAGGCTTCCTGTAGAGCCTCTGCCTGAGTTTGGAACTTCTGATGTCTTAATGGGTATTTCAAATGTGGTAACAACGAGTTCACAAATAAGTTCCTATGTTGCATGTTAGTAATTGCATACTTCAATTTACCTTTCAAATGTTTGAACCTCTGATCAATCTCCCAAACAGACTTACCTAGATTTTGCCCGATTTCAATCATTTCATTCATGTACTGATCTTCTGAGCTGGGTTTCTGAAATTAATTTATTAGTAGTTTTTTCACGTCTGTAATAATCCTTGTTACGCCTAGTGGACTGTTTACATCTAGGCTCATGTACCAGTCCAATGCATAGTCTATTAGTGTGATATCTAACTGAACGAGTTTTGTATCCTCATCTGTGATTTTCTTTTCTTCCCAGATCTTCTTACAGATGAATAAATTATTTTTATGGTCCTTTGATGCCTCTCCCCAAAATTATGGTAATATGATTGTGGGATCATGTCCTGATATTTTGAATTGTGTTGAAATACTACCTCCGCGTGGTGTAGATATTTGATTATTTCTTCCTGATCTGACCCCGCCAGTTGATGCTCCTTGATTGGATCCTTTCCCTGTTTCTTTTCTTCCACTAAAATTTGGTTGTCTAAACGATGGTGTTCTTTCTAGTGTAGTAGTCACACATGGGGTTGTAGGTTCCACATTGACGGTGATCTAGATTGGAGTTCTTCCTTCTTTCCCTAACCTTGGACCTCATGTTTTCCTTTCATATGTTGCGTGTAAAATTTCTTAAATATTATCCACAGCCCGAAGATCCTCTACCTCTTCCTCATCACTTGTCAAGCCCTCTCTATCAGCTATGGCTCTCTTCTTGTTATTCATCTTATATTGGTAGGGTTCTCCATTGCACGTATTTCCAACTTCTGCTATTATCTACTTTAACTGGCCTTCTTCCATCATAATTGGGCCATGGCCTCCTTATTCTTTCTCTTATCCATCTCTTCCTCCATTTCTCCACCTCCTGTCAGTACTTCCCCCCTTCCCCCATGCACGCAAGGAAGTTTATTTGTTTGATTCCATGGTCATCACATCATTGTTATACAATAAGATCTTTATTAAAGTATAAAATGATATGATATACCTACCTCTGGGTCCTTTTATAAAATCCTACTCTGCTGCATGGTAAGACTTCTCGGTATCTACTGTAAATTCGGTGATAAACCCTGCAACAATACCGTCTAACCAGAAATCTACTGCGCACGTAAATTTGTTATTGACTTGTTGTAATTGCGTGATCTCCACAGGATTCCACTCCAACTGTCTGATTCGATTTGTAGGGTGGTTGTATTTTAACCTCAATAACCACTCCTGCAACAAATGCGGGAAATGAAAGGAAAATACCTCATGCAAGTCGTTAAACACGTATTTGTCAAGATATTTACACAGTGTTAACTTAAGGTTTATGTTATCCTTCTGTGCAAACTCAAGTTCCTTTGTTTTCAACCATCTTTCAGTCTCCACCTTAGTTGGATTCCATGACCTAAACATTCCCTTCTATACCTCCATTCTTCGTGTGTTTCTTCCATGGATCCAATCCACTCAATCCTATGCAATTACAGTTGGCAACAGAACCATTTGTTGGTTATATCTCTCTTTCTCTTCTTGGGCTGAACTAGGTTCGGATCTCAATAGGTTTCCAACAAAACCCTCTAAAATTATCAGCCCTTCTGGTAAACCAGAAGGCAACGTTGCACATAGAGTACACTACGCAGTATCACCCGAGATAACTTTACGGGTGATTGCAATACTCAGGTGTTTGCAGTCTAGGAATGAGTGGGGGTCTGGGAGTGTATTCTATATTTCTTTATGTATTAAACTTGTTATTGATTCAAGTGTTTCTAAGACTCCTTCATCTATTGCCTTATGCATGCATGCTAATAGATCTAGCTTAACCATTTATTGACAAACAAAAAACATTCAAGAAACATCACATAGAACTCAATTTTTACCGTGGTTCACCCCCTCCTGGGCTACGTCCACAAAGATTTGGATTCTTTACTCTTTTATTAAGTTTGCTACAAAATATGACGTTGCACGTATTACATCTTCAATCATACAATCATGATGAGGTTAAGGAACCTCTGTGAGGTAGACTAGATCACACTAGTCTCCTCATCCTATGACCTAACCCTGAAAATATAGCTTACTTAACTCTTCTACAACCTTATTACAATAATAACCGAACACCTTCAACAACGAACTACAACAACTGAACTCTCGAACCCTTTTTCCTAGACCTCCTAGGTTCTTATTTATACTATTTTATAGGCTTATAGTCGTTACGACCTTTGTCAAAAACCCTAACCCTATCATGGTTAGGATTTCCTTCCTTCTCTCCATGTTGCTTCTCCTCTTGCATGCTGCTTTTTCTTCTTCTTCTGCATGCTGCTTTCTTTCCATATATTGCATGCGCTCCAAAATTAGGTCTTTCCCAAAATAGACCTTTTCTCCAATAATATGCTTGTGCCCAAAATAGCATTTCTTCTCAAAATAGGCATGTGCCCAACGACTACCACCATGATGATTGACTTGTTGCCTACTTTTGGGAGTCCCACTATAAAATCCATAGAGATGGAATCACATATATGTGTTGGGATCAGTAGTGGTTGAAATTCCATTGGCATATTACTATCACACCCCTTGTTTCTTTGGAAAGTATCATAGGTTGTGTCAATATCCTAGATGTTTATTTTCATGCCTTCCCAAAGGAATGAGAGATAGTTCTTTTATAGGTTTTATAAAAGCTAGAGTGACCTATTATTGGTGATGAATGAAATTCCTTTAAGACCCTTTGTTTTAAGGTAGAATTATTTACTAGAAAAATGTGTTCTTTATACCTCAATGTATTTTTCTGCCACATATACCCTTAGGAGGGTTGGGATCTTCCAAAAACCTTTCGATGAGTTGAACGGTAGTGTCATTTTCCAATCATTCTTGATGATATTCCTTAATCCACCTTGGAATGGGTAAAGATACTGTAAAGATGGACCCATCCTCCTAAAATTACCTGAATAAAGCATCAACCATAACATTTTCTTTACCCTTCTTATAGTTAATCTCATAATCGTACCCCAACATCTTAGTGACCCACTTATGTTTCTCTAGTGATGATAGCTTTTTTTTATAGAAACTAATTCAAATTATGATGGTTAATATTGATCTAGAAATGCCACCCTATGAGATATGGACATTAGACACTAGGTCTTCAGTGCATTAATTATCACCGTCATCTCTTTCTCATATGTGGATTTACCCAAATTATTGTCACACAAGTGATAATTGGTGAATGTCAAGGGGTTCCCTTCTTGCATTAAAACCATGCTAAGAGTTTTACATGAGGAATCACATTCTAGGACAAAATCTTAGTAAAATTTGGCACTACTAATATTAGAGTAGTGCACATGGAATCCTTTAAAGTTGAGAAGGTTTGCTTAGCTACCCCACTCCATATAAAGGCATTCTTTTTTAGAAAGGTTGTTAAGGGAGGTACAATTTTTCCACAATTTTTTGCAACTTCCTATAGTAGTTTGTAAGTCTTAAGAAGCCACACGGTCTCTTCAAGGTCTTGGTCTAGGGACACTCTTGCATAGCAACACATTTCTTTCGATCTACTCATATGCCATCTTAATTGATAATGTACCCCACGTATTCAACCTTGGGAGCCCCAAAAGAACATTTGGAGTATTTCAAGAATAGTATGTGGTCTCAAAGGCATTTCAAGGCTCTATGAACATGCTCTATGTGGGAATCCTAGGTTTTGTTGTATATCAAGATATCATCAAAGAATACCAACGCAAAATTGCATAGAAAGGGTCAAAATTGTTTGTTCATGATGCTTTGAAAGGTGGATGGAGCATTGGAAAGGCCGGAGGGCATCACTAAAAATTCATAATGACCCTCATGTGTACATAAGGTTGTCTTTGGGATTCCTACCTCTTTCATCCATATTTGGTGTTAGCTGGAACATAGGTCAAGTTTGGTGAAAAACTTAGCCTCGGGGATGTGAAATTTTCTTGTGAAGGTTAATTTATTAAGAGATATGAAATTAGGAAACATGTATTGATACCTTCTTTCTTTAAGACCACGACCATTATTGATGAGTAGGGACTAGTATTGAGATGAATGAATCCACCCTTCAATAGTTCCCTAATGATCTTTCAAATTTCACTTTTTGTGCAAATGGGTGCCTATAAGGATGCACATTAGGTGGTAGACTACTAGGAATCAGTGGAATACCATAGTCATGCTCCCTTCATGAAGGTGGTAAGCTTTGGGGAATTTCAAATACCTATTGATATCTAGAGAGGACCAACTGCAAATCAAGGTGAATCTCTTGTGGGGGGTGTTCATTACTTGTACAACATTCAACTATGAAATAATGCATGAGTGGCCTTTCTTCAATAACTTCTCCATGTGATGAGAGGTGATAATTTCAAGAAAATTATATGTAATATCTTTGAGGATATGTTTGTTCCCTTCCTTAGTGAAGCTCATGTATAAATCCTTGAAATCCATGGTGATAATTCCCAAAGCGCATAGCCATTCCTCCCCAAGAACTAGATCACAACCACCCATGTCAATAGAAAACATGTGGGTTTTGAGATGACACTCACCCATTTGGAGTTTCACATTTTCACATTGGCTACCACATTTCATTATACCACCATTGGAAATCATAATTTCAAAATCAGGTATAGGACAAACATAACAATGGGTTTCCATGGCCACTCTCCTTTGAATAAAATTGTGGGTGCTACCATTGTCAATAAATACAATAACTTTGTGATGCTTTATATAACAAATAAAATTCAATGTTTGGGGTGACAAGAAACTAGATAAGGCATGGAGATAAATTTGGGGTTCCTTGCAAGGAGATTGCAAAGTGTTTTCCTTATCTGCTAGAGGGGTGGCATCATCCAAATATATTTGAGTGTCTTCATTGGATGTGTCTTGTGAGTGTTCTTATGGGGATACATCCATTTCAAATAATTTTTTCTCTTTACATTTGTTCCCTTTGAAATATTTATCATCATAATTATAGTAAAGGCAGAGGCATTGGTGTTCTGCCTTCTCTTCTTGAGATACCTTGTGGATTCTCAATGGATACAAGTGGGAGGGGATTGGGGTAGTTTCCATAATGGGGCTAGGGAAAGTAGTGAATAAAGGTATCTTGGTTTAGGTTTTGATCACCATCTCAACTTCTTTATCTCTATCACAAAATTCCAACCATTTTTTTGGGCATTGAATTATGATGTGTACTCTAATTGCCTCCTTGAGACCACTGGTGAAACATTCTTTAAACAATGAATCATATAGGCCCTTTGTGTAGATTTCCAATTGCTTAAAGGTAGAAATATAACCAATAATTCTCTTGGTTTGGTGTAATTTTGTCAATCATCCCAAATAAGTGTCATGTTCAAAATGAGCATAAATGACCTACATAAACTGGGTTCGGGATAGATATCCTCCATAAGTTTTCTTATTCTATTGCCACCACTATCAATGTTCTAAATAAAAATTTAAGGCCCCAACTTTTAGTTCCTATAGGTCATCAGTAATTCCATGGAGAGAGAAATAGTGTTCCATTTGGATAAAAACCACCCCAAATTATTAGAACCATCAAAATTGTTTATGTCTACCTTTAGAAATTAGTGTCATGAATTGTGATCCTAAAAGTGTGGTTGGGGGTTATATATAAAGAGTGTGTGAGTGGATTACACATCATTGGATAAATGTTTGGATTTGGTATATTTATACCCAAGTAGGAACTTAACACCTCCAACATTAGGCCTTATCTATTCATTGTGATAGTCATAACTTTGAGTGAAGACTCAATGCTAGAAACCCTAGCTTCAAGAGGTTGGTTATGAGAGGGTTGTGCCTAGTTTTGGTTCTTCTTGTTTTCCATGTTGCAAGTCTACACCATGATACCATCTAATATTTTTTCAAAGTGTTATTCCCCACTTATCTCATTGTGATCAATGGCTTGAAAGGAGTTTGTCTAGATATACAATGAATCGTTGTATTGTCAGGTCCACACAAAAAAGGATACTTAACATTAGGGGAATTTTAAGGGGCAAAATGAGCTTCAAAACAAAAAATGTACTATCAAAATCAATTTTAAAATAACCAATAGGATTCAATTTGATCATTTCTGTTATAACTTTATTTAAATTTGATAAATTTTGATAAAGTTAATAGTGCTAGTTGGTGTTTATTAGGCATTTTTTTTATAAATAGGTTAAATTTGAATTTTTTATGGTTTGAATTATTTAAATTTTGAATAAAATTAATAAAAAATTATATTATATATCCATTTTAACTTATTTTAATAAATTTTCCTTTTGAATAAATGAAGATTAGATCGAGCTTATTCAACGGTCTAGATTTGATCGGGTGCAAGATCGATGACCCATATCTAATTTCATCCCCTAAAGTGCATCGAACACCTGTCCATTGAGAGCCGACTTGGATGAGCTTTTATCACTTATTCATTCTGGGATGGTTTCATCGAGTCACCAGGACCACCAACCACCAACATATCGTGATCCAACTTAAGCCAAAACACTTCTCTGTGTTGTTTCCATTGGGACCAATCAGTCACTAAGACACCAGGCTATCAACACACAAGACCACCGAGGAGTTCCAACCACTAGACGTCGGTCTAACCGAGCCACCAAACCAACTGACCATTGGTAAACCAAAATTATGATAGATCAAGGACCACCGAGCATCGATCCATCTAGACAATGTGTCGTCGGGAGTTTATTTACACCAGGACCACCAGAGTACTAGGACCATCGGATTACCGAGACATTTGAATACTACAACACCGAGGAATGTACATCACTAGAGAATGAAGGCCATGGGTTAGCAGAAGTGATTTTGTCAAACATTATTTCTGATATAGCTAATACTTGATAGTCTTTGCCTGTCAACATTGCGTCATGTCCCATATCAGATACCAGACTCTTGTTTAACAATTATGTTATGGCCTTACCTTATACCTAATATCCTATATACATGATACTTGAACTTATGATATTGGATATCAGACTCATCTTGAATCCAAACTCTCATAAATTTTTCGATGTCCCAATATCTAGTAAATTGGGCTCCACAACTAAAATTTTACACTTTGCACAGAGTTCTCTAACTCACATGTTCACATTCAAACTATGTGGGAGTACCTTTGCATTATAAAATCATTCAAAATGGATATCACGATAAATGTGGGATTAACCTTTATTGTGAAAATCAATTGTCAATATTTCTTGTTGAGATTCATCTGACGGTTGCTGAGTTTTATGGCTTCTACGGAGTTAATTTTGGGTATCCAACAAACAAGAATTCAACAGGAAATGTTGAAGGTCAAATAATTTTCATAGCTAGATGCATTGAGATATGGTACGAGGTGGTGTAATGAGCTTAGAGTGAGGGATATATGGCAATGTATGTGGCATAACTAGCAAATATTATTGCAACACATTTCTATTTTAAAGGTTGGGACAACGCACCCATTGAGGGGTTGAACCATCCTTCATCCTGATCCAAAATCTATTTTCAAAAATAGTTGCATATTCGATGACATGGCTTCAGTACTTGAGAGGCATAAAAAAAATAGTTCAATACTTGGTAAAAGGGGGGGAGAGGTTAGGAATTCTGGCAACAAAGTCTGCATTCTTTGTAATAAAACCTTAGGTTTTTCTCTGTAAAATTATCAGACTGAGGGAATCATCTATTGGATTCACCTCTTATTTATTCAGAGCCTCATTTCTCTTTCTATTTTTTGAGTTAATCTTCTTTAAATCCATCTCTATTCTATATTCTATTTTCATAATTTGCAGTAAGATCATATGTGTTGAAAACAACAATTTAGTATGACCACCACTATTGTTAATTATTTGAAGAGATTGCATAATGTAATTTGCAGGCTAGATTTATGTGAGTTGGAGATAATAAAATATATCTTTTGTTACATCTAAGCTTTATCATATTTATTTTGCATAAAATGTTTATGCAGATAAAGAGTTTCATATTATAGGAATTTGAGTCCATTTCAACCCTATTTTTTGTTCCTTCAATAAATACATTTTCATACACCTACAAGTTATTTTATAAGTGTAATAATGTTGAATTCATTATCAAATTAAATTTTTTCATTTATTCATTTGTTGGATTCATTATTTAGATGCCCAACAAAACATCTTTCTTCATCTCAATTTGGCAGTGACTTCCTTTCTCATTGCTAGGATTGAGATTAATTGTTTTTCTCTTTTCTTCCACCTATCATTACCATCTATTGTGATTTGTTGAATGAGACTCCATGCCCAATGGAAATTTTTTCAGTATGAGAGGTTTACAGTGTTTTTATTCAGTCTTCTATCATTATTGTCCTCAACCATGTTATCATTTTTCCTTATTTATTTAAATCTGACATTCTAACCTTAATATGGAAGACTTTCTGCTTAGTGACAGTAAGAAAATAATTGTCTTAAATCATATTCAGGAGTCCCTCTGCTCCAAGAGCCAATTTGTGGTATGAAGTAGGTTTTAATATGCCTTGACATAGTTCCTAAGCAACTAGGAACATCTCAAGGTTACAACATATTTTTGGCGTCATTGTTAAGGAATGAAGGTTCAAAATATTTTTCATGGGATATGATAAAGATTAGTTTTGATTCTTGAAGGTGAACAAGGGTTAGACACATGCTATCCGGTTATTCACATCTCAACTCTACTGTGATTCCACTGGAAACTCCATTGGTTTTGAAATGTTGAGTTCATTTGCTGCTAAGATAGCTACAAGGTATGATCTATTTGATTTTTCAAATATACCTAGCTTTCCTAATCCTATGCCTGATGCAGAAGTCTAGGAAGACCATCTTCCTAGATTCAAAGAAGATGACGATGATAATCCATCTCAACGTTTAATAGAATTCTACTTATGTATGCATCGACTGGGTTATTTTCATGAATATGTTCTCATGAAAATGTTTATGATCTCTTTGAATGGAGATGCTTGACAATGGTACAGAACTTTACCTACTTCTAGTATTTCTTCATTGAAATATTTTCATGCAGTATTTCATTCTTATTGTATAAAGAAATTGAATACACATAATTAGGACAAGCCCACAAGAGACAAGACAAGAGACACAGAAGTGGTGGAAAAGGCCTCAAGCCATAATCTCTCACATTTTATTCATTTTAATGATACAATATATAATACATACATGAAACCACCTCAATTTCTCTCACATCATCACCTCATCGGTAGATAAGGCAGGAGGAGGCAAAGTAAGAATCTAGAAACATGCTTAGGATAATAACTATATCCTAGTATGTGAAATATACAAAGGTGGTATACTAGGAATTCATGATTGTATATGAGTAAGAGGATGACATTCCACCCCTCAATCATAATTCCAAACAATAATACCAGGAAAGCAGTAAGAATTGGTATATTTTCCAAGTCTTCATACTGAAACTTCTGAGATGAGCCTCAATGAAGAACTTCCTGAAAACATGCCAAATTTGAATGTTGAAAGCTCTAGAAAATATCATTGTGTAATCATGTGAGCTAGAATACTTGTAATTTGTTCACTAATTTGAACTCCAATATGATGAGAGTGAACCAAGAGAATTGAATCATCCACAAGTTTGACACATCCCTGAAAATGCCTGAAAACACCTAAAAACTCAATCAAATGTCGAGTTGCAATGAAAAATGATCCAACTGTCCTCTGCTAGGTCAAATGACCATCCAGGTGAAAAAAATGTCCACGTCATTTCTCTCAAAATCAACATCCATGTGTACGATTCAATTGCAATTCATTGAACATAAATATGCCAAAGTCTGCCATCTACAGACTGCAGTTGCCCATCTGGAAAATTTGATGCCCACCTAGCATATGGTTTGCTGAAACTTTCAGTATGACAACCATCTTCAATTCCATCATTAATTCCCCCTTTTGTTATATGAAAGGAGAGATCACAAGGGGTTTCACATACCAAATTCACTTGATTTTTGAACCCCCCACCTTAAGGTGCATGAGAATTTTGTTCTACTGCAAGACATGTTTTTACTCAAGTTTGAATTCTTCGGTAACACTATAATATATGCTTGGTTGTTGATGACCATTGCCAAGGATTGATCCGCTCATAGTGAATCTCCAATCTTGCAGGTTTGTTCCTCTTGAAACATTTATCCGATGAATGATTCTTCTTGCCACAATGTTGGAAAATATGGAGATCAAAACACTGATTCTCCATGTGACTAACTCGATTGCAATGTTGGCATTTACCATTATGATCTTGAACTTGAACATGTGAAGTTCTTGACGGAATCCAACACTTTGGAACTGGATTGGTATGGAATAATTGGGAATATGAAATGTAATTTCCTTTTCATATCCAAGTCATGTTCTATGCTTATTGTTCATGATTACTTCCCAAGGTCTGATGATTGGCTTGGAAAGAGAAATTTGAACCTGGTCATGCTGAACTTGGAAAACTTCATCTTCATGTACATCTGCATCTAAAGTTGGTTTACTAATTTTCTCGTGCACTGAATGTTGATCTGATTCACCATCATCATCAATATCATCATCATAGAGAGGGTTGTTCTGAACAAAAACTAGTTCAAAACACTTCATTGGCTGTTGGTTTTTTAGATTTATCACTTCATAATTCAGTAGTTGGGATTGTGCTTGAAGGATTCTAACTTTATATTGCGTCACTTGCAAACAAGTTAGCATTGATTAAAGAGTATCTTTGTGAAGTATGGTTGTATTATCTTCAATAGTGTTTATTAGAGTGTTCAGTAACTCTAATAATTTTAGATTTCACTCCATTTGAAGAACTAAAAGATGCCTCCTTGAACTTCACACTCACTCAATTGAACTTCACGCTCACTTGAACTCGTTCGCTTGAACTTGCTTGCTTGAATTTGTTCACTTGAACTTCTCTTTCTTGTACTTCAAGATTTCTTGTATGCTTGAATTCGCTCGCTTGATTTTTCTTTCTTCCAAGAAGTTGAGGGATTTTGATACTACCGAAAATGCACCCAAAATTATGATGATATTTTTGATGAAAAAAACCTTGTTATTCCATTTAAGATAGGTCTCGTTTGGCAAAATCAATTACAAATTCAATCACTCGACTATTTCCAATTTTGATTCAACTATTTCAATATGGACTCAGAATATCAATGACATAATCAAGTCCTGGGTGTCGAGTTCAACCAAGAATGCACCAGAAAAATTACAATTTCAACTTCACTTGATTTCAAAAAGACAAGTAAACTTAGAAAATGACTATTTGTAAGTTACAGTTATTGTGGATTCAGAAATTGAATTAATCTTAAAACTTGACGGTGCTTTGATTCCAAGTCATGAACAATTTTTCTTTGATTACAAGCTTGATTTCTCTATTATTTCAATGATTTGATAAAGAATTGTTGTTGAGAATTTGATATTGTTACAATTGTTTGATTACTTATGATTGATTATGCTTGAGCTTGTGTGTGTTACGTTAAATGTTAAAATTGCAATTGTGTTTATGTCAAAACTAGACAATAAACAACCATGAAAAATCACCATTGTACACTACACAAGGTGTACCTAAAATCCCCTTATTCAATTTCAAACAGATCTAGGACACATCAACCATCAAACTAAATATTGTATTCAATTTTTTCACTTACAAAAAATATTGGACCTCTCATACATCATCCTTAACTTACAAAAACTTCAGAATGTGGAGTTACAATGAAGTGAAGGATGAGAAAAAAAAATAATTAATCTTCCCTCTCAAGTGAAGAAAACAAGTCTTCCGAAGTCTCCCACTTTGTTTAATGGAAAACAAATCATTCCTCATAACTCTCATCACATAAAGTGACGATATTATAAAATAGTACTTTTTACAATAACATGAATTTTACTTCATATTTAAATCTTTAAATCATACATCCAAATCTATGGATCATACTTTATGTGATTTCCTTAAAAAATAATTAACCTTACGTCACTCTTTTGAAAAGAGTTTTTACTTGGGATTTCAATGAGCTCTTCCTTGAGTGAGTATGGAAGATTAGGGAACTCATGGATTTAAAAATATCCAAGATGTTGTTGACTAAATTCGTTGAGGTTGCAGCTCTGATTTCTCTCTTAGAAGGTCACAACCTTCGATCCACTTATCCACTATTAAGCGGAGGGCATTTTCTAATTGATACATTTTCGTCTTGCATATCCATTATTGGTTGTTGGGAAATATTACTTTCCAGTTGGAAAATTGTTGGCAGCCATTTCACATTTTTATCTTTTCCTTACAAGCTGCCTACACAAGTGTTTTGGAACCCTTGATTCTCATCGCAATCTTTTGAATAAAACGACACTATTATCTTGCGCATACACACACCTGCCTTTTGTTTTCATTTTCACGACTGCAAGCGTGAAAACCTCGAGTCGCAAGTCATGTCAATCACATTAAAATCGTCACTAGATCGTTATGATTACTCTTGTTTATGTGGTCATTTCACCTCTAACTCAATGATGGTCACACAGTGTCAAAACACCAAACCTTTATTCACTTTGCATTTTGTTGATATTGGTTTCAATTTATAGGTTTGCCATGTAATGATTTTTGGTGTCTTTGATTAAATCCTTGGTGCAATGGTTTCATGGAACGCATAAATTTTATGATCAGATCTTGGTGCTATATTCGAAATGTTGTTCTGTTTTAAATCATACAAAAGCTATTGTTTGTTCAAACATTCGGATCGACTTGTCATGGTTTTTAATGGTTGTTTGTTTGGCATGTCGTTTACATTGTTTTTGACACACACTAAAAGTGATTCGAATTACCAAGGCGCAGTCAATAATACATGTCAGAATGAATGTTCTGCATGGTTCTAATGCATTCCTCCACCCTCACACGCATAGGCATTAACATTTGCCTTGCATCTCGGGCTACCTCTGTTTGGGAAAACCTGCGAGCATTTGGTCTTGTGTTTACCCTTTCCAGCCTCCTCACCATTTACCCTGATTGACTGTGTGTTCTCTGCTATGGCCCCTGTAGTGCAAATTGAACCCCCATGGTGCCCAGACTCTGTTATGGTTTGATAGTGCCAGAGGAGACTACTTAGGCTAACCCTGTATTTCCCTCCCAGAGACACGTTTTTGCGTGAGAGATTCTGGGCAAACGGTTTTGAATTAGATCAAACCCTTGAAAACCCAGAACCAAAATTAGCCCCTTTACCTTCACTACGGGCGATTTCCTCAGAAATTGGGTTATTACAGAGATCTAGCTTGTCCTTTACAGGTCAAATCTCAGTTTTGTTTCGTGGCTGGAAGGTGCGTTTTGGTCTGTTTGCACTTGCCAAAATGTTTGTTTCTCATGGTCTGTGCCTCAGAACCCCTCTTACACTCTCGCCTCCTGTTGAATCCTTGATCAATTTAAAGGATATTCAACCAGTCTGCACAACTTCTGCGATTGTTTGGAAATTCATCTTGTCCATGGGTTGACATTGCAGCTTACAGGGCTCTCTCTAAGGACAACAATAATGTTTTTCTTTTACATGATGATGGTAGTTTGCAGATCTTTTCATTTGGAATGGGTAGTGGAACTCGAGGATTGGAGTTACTAAGACATGATTGCAGCATTAATTCAGAACAGATGAAAAAGCTAGGTCTTGGCATCCTCAGCAATACAACAAATGTTGGGATCAACCTAGAATTTCTCCTGGATTTCTTTGAAAATACAACTTTCATTATTACTGACATTAAGCTGGGAGGTGATGTTATTCGAAACAGTGATTCAGAAGGTGTTAAGCTTAATTTAGCATCAGAAGAAGGCTTCTTAGAGAGCCCCAGCCCTACTGTATTTAAGATAACTGTGTTTAATTCCAATCCAGATATTGTAATGATAGGTTGTCGTGTTCATGTGGGAAATACATCACTGAGTCACATTCCTTGTGAGCTGGCTATTTTTTAGAGGACCATCAAAATGATTTTTGAACGATTCTATTTGATTTGAATTAGCATAAAATGGTTTTAATATGATTTGGTTTGCCCTGAATTAGTTCTGTTTTGTTTGAATAGATTAAAAAATGATTCTGTTATTTTCGAATTACCAAGAATGATTTCGTTTTGAATCATGTACAAAAGATTTGTTTTCTAAAATTGAATATAGCTATGTTTGGATTGAACCGATTTAATACGATTTTCTTGTTCTTGAATTAGTATTAACGATTGAATTGGTTATGAGTTAGTTTGATTTAGTTCTGTTTGGTTTGATTCATAAACAATTCTGTATGTCTTGAATTGGCATAGTCGTTTGTGTATGCGTTGGATTAGTATCAAAGACTGGTTTGATAAAATATAATCGGTTGATTTAAAAACGATTTCGTTTATTTTGAGTTGGCATAAAAGATTTGGTTACTTTTAGTGTGAATGATTTATCTGTTTTGAATTAGTAATTAAGAGTTGTTTGATTCACTGTATACATTTCTGTTACCATTTGGATTAATTTCAAATGATTTTGTTTGTAAATATGACTAACTACAGAATCGTGAGATTTTGTTAGCTAGTCATAAAAGTTGGATTTTTGTTGATTTTACAACTGAACATTGTCTAAAAATTGTTTATTCTTGTCCACCTACAGGTACATACGAATTTCAATGGGAAATTGGACATGCTATGGCAGTTTAGAACATGCTTTTTGTTATATAGTTTTGTTTTAAGTTGTTAGTCTTAGGCAGAAATAGAGATTTGGGAGATTGTTCCCATATTTTTTGCAGACAGTTTTTGATAATTCCCACAGGGATGTTTTACCCTGTGGCCTTTATATACTCATTAATTTTTGTAAAGAACCCATCATTGTTGGGAGAACAAAGACTATGGACTTATGATGATACATACTCGAATGGAAGTGGATCTTTTGTAACAGCGTTGGCTTTCAATTTATCATACTTTCGTTCAAGTTTTGTGCATTTTAATTTGTGATCAATTTATTGACTACTTTAGATATCAAGACTTGTTACAGCTTGATGCGTTATGACTTAAATTTTGCCCATATTTGATGTGTCTCAGTTTACTCACAACAATCACTCTGTTTGAATCTAATTAACAGAAGGTTTATCTTCTTAATTAAATGAACGATTATATGCAAATCTTCGCACTGGGATTTATCTAAATGTGATGATCTGTAAACTTTAAGATTGCTGCCATTTTATGTCTTGTTTGTTCTGTCATTCGTATTTAAAGAGCACTGCTGCTTTCTGTTTACAAGAAGCTTGTGGAAAATCTGGTGCGGGTTTCCTCCCATCAAACAGCTAAATCAAGTACTGTGCACAGGACAAATAGGAAGCATTACTTCAGGTTAGTTTGTTATTTGCAATTCAACAGTTAATAAATTTGAGAATTCTCAGTAGTTTAGATATATATATGGTTCAGATTTACAGTTAGGATTATTATTTTAAATTGCTTAGCTTAGATAGTTATAATTTTTCCTCATAAAAATTATAAAAATAAAAAACAATAGTTTCGTTGTCATAATGCAAATGATTTTGCAAATTTCGATTAAAATTTGTATTCTGTAAATACTGTACATTTGTGATTGATATTTAATTGTGTTGATAAGATAAACATTTAATAAGTAGGACAATTTCTCTATAGTATTAATTAGTAAACTGTATATATGTATCAGATTTGTATATAGTTTGTTGTAGTTGCTTTTTCACTTAGATTAGTTTTTTTAGTTTAGTTTTTTCGTTTTCTTATGACTTAGATCGACCAACGGAGCTGCTAAACCCGTCGGGGCGGATCATTCCAAACGGCTTGGGTTATTTAGAGAACCCCGGACCGGATCCACTCCTCCAGTTGACGAGCATTCAATTTCACCCGTCAACAAAAATGTGATGTGTGGTTCTCATGCAGATATAATTCCTTTTCATGTTCCTAATTATCAGAATCAAGATTATGTTGAGTAAATTAACATTTTTTTTTCTTGAAATTGATAAAAACATTCAAGCACCTACAGAAGTTTCAAGAAAACAACAAGAAGATATTGATGCTCAAACAATTTTTTCTATACTTCAATCATTTTTTGAATTTTTAGTTCAAAAGAAAATACTTCAAAATCCAAATTTTGTATTTTGATATACTGGATTATTAAATGTTGCACCTCATGAAGATATGTTGACCTCTATTTTTGAAGATAAAGACGAGTGTTCTATTGAGCATATTCTTAATTCAGGTTGCTATGGAGGATTTTTTGTTTAAGTGTTTTTTCAAGAAAGTCAAGGATATAATTCTTCTATGACTTTTGCTAACAATGGAGGTCAAGGATATAATTCTTCTATGACTTTTTCTAACAATGGAGAGCAAGTCCAGATTTCAGTTCTAGCATGTGCAAAAGTATACAAAATGTATCAATTTATAATGTGTACAAGGATTATGATGAAGAGTTATAGACATATTCATTGTTTACATTTGTTCATAAAGGAAGAAGGTTGTATAATCTAGGAAAAGAATTGGTAAGTGAAGTTGGTATGTCATCTTTTTCCTTCAATTTATTCATAACACAAATGCAATAGCCTTATCTCATTAACGAAGCAATGGTCTCAGAAAGTAAAAACAACCATTTGAACTAAGTAGAAAGTTTTATGGATGATCAAGAGGTCATTTGTTATCATTATAACATCATATGGCACTCTCTTTGCAAGTTTTTTGCAGTAAAATTCTTTTACCTTTTGTAGAATGTGAAAATGAATTCAATTTGTATGCAGAATTACAATTGTTCATACTGTATTTTATACTGTATTTTATTTTGATGATTAAACGTAAGGAAAAGATTGTGCAAAAAATAAGAGGCTTACATGGCTTCATTGAAAATACAATATTACCTTAGTGGAATCATTGAGTTATTTAGTGTAGGGGTTAATTGTATATAAATAAGTTCATTCTCAAGCATCTATTTTCAGTTTGCAGTAGAACAATTTGTTTCCATATTGTAGTGTGAATGTATGATTTTAATAAGCTTATTGGATTTGAAACTTGATTTACATAAGTTTCATTAATCCTCATGTTATCAAGAATGATCATCCAACTAAAGCATATTGGAAATTCTTCTTCTGAGGTTGTTTTAAGTTTGAAAAATTCAAATCTAATTGTAGTTTAGTTAAGGTAAAGTGTTTCTTTTAAGTTTTTCTTATCAATTAGATTGTTTCTAATTTAGTGTATATAATTTTGTTTATATAAGTTATGATGTTTTAAACAAAATAAGATCATGTGTATAATTAATATTTCACTAATCTTAATAGAAATGATTGTTCTAACTCATAGTTAAGATTTTTTTACATGTTATTATAACAAGAGGGGAGAATAATTTTATCATTTTTTCATAGATAAGTTGAAAATGTATGTTTTGGGTAATCATGCTCTAAGAAGAGGATTTCGTGTCATCTTTTATAATTGATTGTTTTACTCAAGGTCTTCTATTATATATATATATATATATATATATATATATATAT
>JZKD02S2250251.1:361240-389675 GCA_000966675.3 Picea glauca | reverse complement strand
GAATAATCAGGAATATGAAAGGTAACTTCCTTGTCATATCCAAGTCCTGTTCTATTCTTGTTGTAGATGATTTCTTCCCAAGGTCTGATGATGGGCTTGGAAAGAGTATTTTGAAACGGTTGCTTTGAAATCCATGAAAGTGGATTTACTGCATGTTGATGCATCATTGAAAGGTTTTCTTCATTAACCTCAAAAGAAAACTCCTGAACTGTAGGTTCATGAATAGATTGAACTTCATTTGAAACTGATTCTGAAGTTGTATCACTGTGTTGTTCCTTCACTGGCCGTTGATCAAAAGCATCATCATCATCATCATCATCATCGTAGAGAGGGTTGTGTTGAACAAAAACTAGTTCAGAACACTTCACTGGCTGTTGATTTTTGAGATCTATCAACTCATCATTCAATAGCTGGGATAGAGATTGAAGAAGTCTAACTTTAGCGTGCGTCACTTGCAAACAAGTTAGCACTGATTGAAGAGTTGTTTTGTTCAATGTCACTGTGTTGTCTTCAGTAGTGTTTATTAGAGTGTTCAGTAACTCTAATAATTCGAGACTTCGAGCCATTTTAAAACACTAAAAAAGGTCTCCTTGTGTTGGTAGATCCTTAGTACAATTTTGACTCGACAGAAGAAGGATTATCTGCAACTCACTCACTTGAATTTGAACTTCACGCTTGCTTGCTATTCACGCTCACTTGAATTTGTTTCTCGCTCGCTTGTACTCACTCGCTTGAACTTTTATTTAAACTTCCAAGCTCTCTTGAAATTGCTTCACTCGAACTGGCTCGCTTGAACTTGCTTCCAAAAACTCACTTTCTTATACTTTCATGATCGCTTGAAATTTTCAACAAGTTGAGGATGTCGGTTACCACCGAAATTGCATCCCAAAGTATTACAATGATTCATTGATTTAAACGACTCATCTTTGTCAATTATGACTCAAAATTACAATGACTCTAGGGTGTCGGGCTCAGCCGAAAATGCACCTTATGACAAATTCAATTTCACTTGATTTATTAACACAAGTAAACTTACCAAATAACTATTTGCAAGTTACAACAAATCATGATTGAAAGTTGAGTTGATCTTCAAATGTGATGATGTTTTCGACTCCAAGTCACGTCCAATTATCCTTCCATTACAAGCTTGATTTGTGCATTGCTGATATGATTGCTAATTTAATATMTTCRYTRCTTCTTGATTAMTTGCGCTCCATTGTGCTTGAATTTCATTAACTGAGTGCTTGAATTTCCTTAACTTCATGTGTGTTGTATTAAATGATCAATAATTATGTCAAGACTAGACATAAATCACCACATAAATCACCCATAAGAAAGCCACAATCACACAGGCACAAGGTGTACCTAAGATCCCCTTATTCAATTTCAGGCAGATCTAGGACACTTCAACACCACAAAAAAAATGAACTTTTATTAATCGAGATGTTACATGAAGCTTTAAACTAAGATTCCTTTCTCCTCATTCTACAAATTCTCCATAAATTGATCACCATGTAATGTCTATTTGCAATCTTTTACAATCTTGGGATATCAAATTTAAGTTTTGGCATATAATATTTTTAAAAAATACATGCTGATTCACACAACCATTTGATACTTAAATTGTGCAACCTCATGACCTAAAAGTTCCAGAGGTCGATTCAGATTCACTTTGCAAAATCCTCACTTCCAGAAATGCTGCTGCATTATCATAACTGAATCTTTTCAAAGACCCATTTCTAGGTCTTCCTAAATATTCAACCTCCTCTTGTTGCAGAATCTCCTAAGCATCAACTGAAAGAATTGTTTGATGTGTCATGTGGGAGACTTTTCAATGTGTAGGCGCTTCGTCGAAATTGGATTAACCATCCTCCATGTCAAAACAATCAATCAAATATTCAAAACACAAGCACGCCCCACAGACGTCGGGCCAAAATAAGCTCCGATGGTTGGGAAGGTTATTCCTCCCACAAAAAACAAAATGAAAGCATTTCATTAATAAGATGGCCCTCCTGCAAGCGCACCTTTATTTTGAGAGTATTCTCAGATAAATTGTGGTGATATGGAGAAACCCTTCATAGAGAAACGGATCCGGCCATTGTAGTCCGATCGCTCGTTCTGAAACCTCATTCATTCAACGATTTGGTAGTGGCAAAATTGATGCAGAGGCAGAGAAATTTCATTGTCTAACACTCGAAAGGAATTACAACTGCATGATCGAGATCAGATCTGTCTGTAAGGATCCGTCAGCAAATAGATATCCGTCAGCAAAAAACTGAATGGTAGCAACCTCCTTTATCTTATCAGCTCTTCTTGTAGATACTGGTGCACCATTTCAATTTTCAAGGAACAAGAAACACACGCAGATGCTGGGATTCAAGAAACAAATGCTCCGTTTCAATTTTCTGGCAGATTAAATGGCAGATTTTGGCGATTTTCAGCGATATCTCAATTGAGCGGCGATTCTCTAGCAGGCAGATCTCAATTTTGGAACTTCCTTCACCGTTTCCCCTCAATAGTCGGGTAGAAAAATCGATCCACACACATCAATATTTGCACAGATGAAGGCAGCGTTTCTCACGGCTGATTGAACGGATCTCCTTTCCACAGTGATTTGCACAGCAAGACGGATGGCTTCTCCACAACGCTCAACAGGTATCTTCTTTTTCTGTAGCAGCTTACTCGTGCATAGCGTCTCCATCTCTAGAATATTATAGATCTGTGGAAGCCTTTCCTTGCTGTCTGATGCATAGCTTCTCCATCTCCATTTTTGTCGCAACAATCCACACGCACCACGCATCATCTCTCTTTTCGGGTATCATATAGTGCAACGAACTCATCAAAAGAATATGTAATAGGTGGCAGCTCTATTAGCTTAGGCTCTCAATCAGCAATAAATCGACCATACACAGCAACAACAAGTGAAATATGAATTTTTCTTGAATATATGTAGCGCTAGATTCCAAAAAGCATCATCCCACGACTTGGGATTGATGGGGAAATTGTTGTGCTACAACAACCACTGGATATGATGATCATTGAACTCCTTTAATAGATCATTGCACCTCCTTTGATACTCTCCTCGGCCCCCAAATCATTGACACGTCTAGCAATTAAAGAATCTGTCCCAACTCAACAAACTCGGCCCCTCCAACAATTGTTAACACACATAAATGAAAGGAATTGGCCATATAAGCTCTCACATCTTCCTGGCCTTTCCGTGAGGAAATCAAGCCAGCACTACCAGCTCTGATACCAATTGAAGAAATTAAACACAATAAATTAAAGACAAGAACAAGAACATGGCGGAAAAGACATAATAGGCAACACTTAATTATTCACTCCAATGTTACATATTTATAGTACAATGGGTGATGCCACCTCATAGAGAGATTTGCTCTAGATCCTAAAATCATGCATGATGACTAGGCTAGGAAATCTTAACTAACTCATTAGTCATCACTTGAGGATATATTACTAATATCCTAAATGAATAATACAAATATAGGTGACAATTTAGACTTAGTGATTGGTAAAGGTAAGCCATAGGCTAACAAATTGGTATCAATGCAAGAGATTACTGCGCATCATAGAATAGATATATGGATAAATACGATGGAATAGGACATCCCAGATAAAATATAGATCGATTCATAGACCAATGGAGATCGGTACCACCATAAGAATGGCCACATGACTTCATCCATACATTGGAATGCATACCAAGAAATTGATATACAAAACTGGAACTGCACAAAGGAACTGGAAATTGGACAAATTTGTGGCAGAACTTTGTAATCACATTTACATTTGAACATGAGAATCCAGTGATAGATGCAACACTGAAGTTGATAAGAGAAAATATTTTTGAAGAACCCGAATTTGAAATTATAACATCTTATCATAATTATAATCGACAAACAATTAGATAGTTGTTACATTGTTACCACGTTGCAGAAGATGACCCAACAGAAGAAAACTCGTGCAATATTCAGACAACAGAAATAGAAGGGGGAAGATAAGTAGAAGGCACATAGTTACATTTAGAATAATTTGCTGCACAATTGAAGATAAAGAAGGTCAATATTGGAACATAAGAGAGTCCAAAAGTTGCAAGTATTGGTGACTATTGGGACGACCAGACAGTGGAAAGAATAAGGGAGCTATTGCGCGAATATAGTGATCTATTTCTAGCAATGTTTTCAAAAATGAAAGGGGCAGCAAGAGAAATTGGAGAAAACAAAATCTGTCTACGATCATATGCCAAACCAATAAGACAGAGACCTTATCGGCTGAATCCAGTACATAAACAAAAAGTTAAGGTAGAGATTGATAAAATGTTAGAGGTTGGTATAATTGAACCTGTTGAAGAATCTGAATGGATTATCCCTATGGTAGTTCAGGAGAAGAAGAAAGGGGGAATAAACATCTATGTAGACTTGAGGAAGTTGAATGATGCATGTCTGCATGATCCCTTCCCTACTCCATTTATAGATGAGGTATTGGAGAATGTAGGAAGACAAGAAGCATACTCATTTACTAATGTATTTTCAAGGTATCACCAAATTAGAATAGAACTAGAGGATCGTCATAAGAATACATTTTCCACAGAATGGGGGTCATACCAGTACATAGTGATGCCATTTGGATTGAAGAATGCCCCTGTTGTTTTTTCCAGAGTAGTGGTAGCTACATTTAAATATTTTATACATATTTTTTTGGAGGTTTATCTCAATTATTGGACAGTATTTAGACTATTAAAAGATCACGTTGAAGTTTTAAGATTAATGATAGACATGTGTAGATAATTCCAAATTTCCTTGAACATTAATAAATGTATATTCAATGCACCATTTGGAATATTGCTAGGGCATGTGGTTTGTAAACATGGTCTGTTGGTTGACCCTGTAAAGATTGTTGTCATTTTTAATTTACCACCACCTAAGTCAGTGCCCCAATTAAGAGCTACACTAGGTCATACATGCTACTATAGAAAGTTCATAAAGAGCTACACACAGACTAGTATGCCCATGGAGAAACTGTTAAAGAAGGATATCAAGTTTCAATGGAATGATGAGTGCCAACAAAGTTTGGACATCTTAAAAGAGAAAATGGTGGTAGCACCAATTTTGGTGTTTCCATATTTGTCAAAATAGTTCCATGTTCATGTGGATGCCTCTTCAACATCACTTGGAGAAATAATAACACATCGAGGAGATGGTGACATAGATCACCAAATAGAATTTGCAAGTAGGAAACTCTCAGAGTCAGAACATAATTATAATACAATAGAGAGAGAAGGTTTGGCTATGGTGTATGCATTACAAAAGTTCAAACATTATTTATTGGGCCAACATTTTAAAATGTTCACAGATCACTCTGCTCTTAGATACCTGGTCAACAAGTTAGTGTTGGGGGGGAGAATATGTAGATGGTTGTTGTTATTTCAAGAGTTTGATTTTGAAGTAGTAGTGAAACCTAGAAGATTGAAAGTAGGGTTAGATCATCTGTCCAAGATAACTAATGGAGAAGAACCAAACATCTTGGAGGACAATTTTCCCGATGCACAACTCTTTTCAGTACAGATTGTTGATGAATACTTTTTTGATATCATTGAATTTTTTAGTACAGTATTTTCCCAAAAGGAATCCAACACTGTGCAGAAGAAGAATTTGGTGGTTAGAGTTGTAGATTACCGACTTATTGCAGGACACTTATATAATCTAGGTGCAGATAATATTCTAAGGAGATGTGTCATGGAACATGAATGTACCATATTTTTTGTAGAAGCACATGAAGGAATAGTTGGAAGACACTATGCAGGAAAAGTCATTGCACAGAAGATATTGCGCGCAGGACTTTTGTGACCAATAGTTTCTAAATATGTAAAGGAATATTTCCAGACTTGTGATGTCTGTAAGAGGGTAGGAAAGCCATCCAGGAGGGATGTGATGCCTCAAAAACCTCAGGAAACCCGTAAAGTGTTTGATAAATGGACAATAGACTTTGTAGGACCAATCAACCCACCAACTAGAAGATCAGGAGAAAAGTACATCATTACAACGACAAAATATTTAACCAGATGGGTTGAAGCAACAATAGTGAAAGATTGCAACCTAGAAACTGCAGTGCACTTTCTGTTTGAACAAGTAATCACAAGATTTGGATGCCCTCGAATTCTAATGAGTGATCAGGGAACTCATTTCATCAATAATACCATTCATGAAATGAATGGAGAATTTGAGATACACCATCAAAAGAGAACTCCATACCATCCTCAAGTTAATGGAACAGTTGAAGAATTTAATAAAATATTGGAGAATGCCTTAACTAAAATTTGCAATGTAAACAAGGATGATTGGGATCTGAAGATACCAACAGTATTATGGGATTATATAAACATCTACAAGAAACTCACAGGACAAACATCTTTCATATTGGTGTATGGTTAGGAAGAAGTAATCCTTTTAGAATATTTAATACCTAGTGTTACACATTAAAATTACTCACTTCGATGATGTCTCATTTTCATTATCGCAAGTGTTGCAAGTGTCGCACTTTTGTCGCAAGTGTCTCAAAAATATATTGTCGTCTCGCCTGTGTCGCATTGCGAACGACATCATAAGAACACTTGAGATACTCTCTAAGATTGGTTAAAATAAGGAAATATATCATTTGGTGAAGAATATAAACTTTTTCCTTGAGAAATTACCATCACAAAATCATTTTTGGAGATCGGTGCTCCCCTGCCTATTTGCAAGGAGCGCGAGCGCTCCTTGCCCTCTTAGCAGAGAGCATTGCAATGCTCCGTGGCCTACTTTGAGGGAGCGTTGAGATGTTGAGAAAATCATGGGACAAATACCCCTTATCTCTGAAGTCAGTTGAGAAATATCCGAGTCAGTTTGTCTCGAGTCCAAGACCAAGGCTGGATCTAAGGGGAGTTCCACAACTGATGGAGTAATATCCTCAACTTATCCCAAGAATATCTAAGGTGGTTAGGCCTCTCAAAGACTATTTAAGGAGGCACTCTCATAGTGAAAATGGGAGAATAATCAATGAAAAGTATTGTTATTTTGATTGTGGATCATTTGAGCAAGGGGTTGGACAAGGAGAGCTTGGTGAGGCTGTTACATCTGCATCTACACTTTGTAAGCACCTTATTTTGTTCTCATTAATACATGTGCTTGGCCCGTTTCCTTAAAGATTGTGCACATTTGCATGAGATTGTCTCTTGGATAAACATAGTTAAACTAATCATGGTAGAATAGGAAGTATGCTTTTTCTTCATGGTTTATTGGATTGCAGGACTTGTTGAAAGGCTTGAGGATCAAAGCTCAACTTGGACTGAGTGAGGACAAACGTCGTGAAAAGGTACACATACTCTCTTCATATTCTTTATTGAATAGTTTAGCTATGTTTAAAGGAATGCCGGTGATCAAAGTTATCACTTATCTGTCTTGGTCATAGGGGTCTAAGATCCAAGAGGGAATTCATTTTTCCGTAGGGGGATTTTCCTACAACATAAATTGGCGACTCCACTGGGGATCGAAGCTTTCAGTTTTGGTTTCCTTCCTTGGTCTTATTTTAGTATTTGATCACCTTTATATCCTATTCATCCTACACCCTATTCATCATATTCTTATTTTTAGATGTGTTGTTGGTTTTAAATTCATCCTACACACACTGATCTTCAAATATTTCCTGAGTTGCTTGGTTTCTGGGTTAAAATTCTTTAAATCTCAGACACCAACACTCCCCTTCTTTTACATAAAGAGTGTTAGCGCTCCCTTTCCTTTACATCCAGAGCGCTTGCGCTCCCCTGCAGTGCTTCAAAGAGCGCTGCAATGTTCTTGTGCCTTTAACACCAGAGCGTCGATTCTCTGCTCTTTTGAAAATTTTTGGGGATACCTTTGTGGGTGTAATTTTTGGTTTTTTGATCTGCTCAGGACTATTGCTACTAGGATGTGTCTTCAGTAAAGCTTGCAACCATTTAATTTCCAAGGGTTTTTGACATTTGTTTGGTTTTTAAAAGATATTGACATCATTCTTCCTTGTTTTGGATTCACTCTTCCTCTTTGAGATTTGGAATCATTTTGATACTTTCTCATATATCCGATTGCATGAAAGTTGTTACAAGGAGGTTCAAGGATCTGTGTATTGATCCATTTGATCTTTGAAGTTATCTTTCCAAACAATTCCTCTTGTTTGAGTTTTAGTTTTCTTTTTGAAAATTTCTTTTTGTTTTTGCTTCTCATTTGATCATAATGAGAGTGTGGTTTTTGTTTATATGATGTTTTCTTCCAAATTGCTTACAACTTGCAAAGAATGAAATCTGGTTGGCATAAGAAGCTTTGAATCAAGTTGATTATAATTAATATTTAAACAAAAAGAATTTCATGATTTGTCTTTTGGATATTCTGAATAGTTTAGCATTGAATTGGATTCTTGATTGAGAACAATTGCAAGAAGTTTCTGCATTTTTGTGTTTTGATAGTGAATGGAAAATTTCTTCTCCTTCCCTTAAATAGAAATTCATTGAAAAGAAAATATTGCTAATCATTTTCTTATGCATTTTTGGGAATCGAGTCTAAATATCATCAGTTTCACTCTCATTCACCTTTGAGTAAAGAACAACCACGAAAATCAATGCTAATTAAAATAGATCTAGAAATTTTTCTTTTTAGATTCCTCCACCAACATTAGATTAGGATTATTGCTTTGGATTAGGCTGTGAGTACAAATCTCCAAATCATTCAAAACAAACATTAGCATATTGTGATAGGGAGAGAAAATCCAATTTTCGTTTAAGCTTTCTGGGATCCCCCTCTCACACAAGGGTTATGCACGAGGTCATGTTTGGAAGAGCTACGAAGATTATCCCTCTATGGTTTGACTGTTCATAGTAGTCAGATCGTATATTAGGGGTTCTTCTTGAGGTTCAACTGTCTTCATTTGGTCTCGGTGCTTCTTGAATTCTGAATCTGTTCGGGGTCCTCTGGATTTCTACTGATCCACTTGTCCTCAGTTCTCTCGAAGGATTTCGGACTTGTTATCCTTCCCATATGTTCGGACTGGACTGTTGACTATACCTACCCAGGGGTTGACTGCAAGTTGGTGTCCTTAGTAGACATAATCTTTAGGGTCTTTAAACAAGGTGACTGTGAAAGGAAGTCTTCGTTGTACCTGGAACAGACAGTGGTAAAACTCACTCGGGCTACTTGGAGGGTAAATCCACGATTACTGTGTGGAAGCTTGCACCAAGGCGTAAGTCCGTTAAGAAGGTCATCATCATAATTGTTCCACCCGCTCATATCCTAGCCCCTTCTTGACTTGATCACGCGATGTTGGATTTCATCACCAAGTAGTACGGTCATCGAAAGAAGGTTTGTTTGCTTGTTGGTGTTCCTAGATTTTTTTAGCGTGTGTTGTTGTTTTAATAATTATTCAAAATTGAGCTTGTAGATGATAAAATTCTTCGCCGATCATGTAGGATGCAAGGAATTCCTTTGAATGAAGGCTACCAAACCTTACCTCCTAACTCACCAGAAGACACCTACCGTGGAGAGGTAGAAAATCAATCTGACGCCGACAGTGTTGCTACTCCTCTGTTAGAAAATTTGGAAAGAGCTTTGGTTACGGTTGAAAATCCTACTCCTCACAGTACACCTGTGTTGGCATCTCCTATTGAACCACTCTTGCTTCGATTGGAATCGCTTGGTAACATTAAAGAAGAAGAAGTCTCAGGTTTTCCTAAGAGGCCAGTCATCGAGACATATATGGGATCCACAAAACCAATTTTTGGTGATGACTATAGGACTCCCATTCATCCTACTACCGTAGTAGATACACATCACACACTTACTCATTCTGTATGGAGGACTCCATCAGGACATGATCTTTATGAGCATTTTGAATACATTCGACAACCTCTTAATCCTCATGACACTCCTCCTGCTGAGGCAGGACCATCTGGTCAAACTATTGATCACCCCATCGACCAGGTCATTGATCATACTGTTACGCCATCTCAAGTCCATATTAATACTGGAGTCATCACCTCTACTCATACCCAAGGCACTTCAACCGCTATTCCTACCTTTACACATTTTCACTCTATAGCTCCTCACGTTCCACATAATCTTGTTGGAACGAATTTGCACCAGAGAATGTAGACCCTTTCTAGACAGAGACAATCAATTGTGGGACATATCCCGACTGGGGGGAAACCACCATCTAGTGGACCGATCCCTCCCAGAGGACAACCATCCTATAGTGGGATTACCCCTTCAGGGGGACAACCACCTTTTCATGTTCCTTCCGGAGGACAACCTCCCTTTACTAGTCAAACCTCGATTGTTAATCCACCTATGGTAGGGGGGAAACCTTTTTTTCCAGAAACCCTTCACAATCCCGGGGAGTATCTTCAGAAGGAATGTTTAATCAACCATACTCTAGGGAGAAATCATACTATAACCCACAAGGAGGAGTGTCAAATCCTATTCCTTCCAGACTATCTTATGGAAAACCTTATCCGAGCATCCCAAATCCTACCTGGGGTCCTCAAGGACAACAACCTTATCCTCCTCAAGGTTCTAATGTTTATCCTCTCCACGGGGATAATTTGTATCCTCATAAGGGACAAACTATTTACCCCCCTCAAGGGAAAACTGTTCATCCCCTGCAACCGAATCAACCGACATGTACCCCTCAGAATCCATTAGGTTTTCCCTCACTCTTGAATGTTCCTCAACAATCACTGAATCCTATTCATCCTGGCCAACAACAACCATATGTAGGAGGACCTACTGGATACAATTACCCATCTCAACTAGTTTATGGCCCTACTGGCGTCCCTATGCCACACCGATATCACCTTTAGGTTAACCGACAATTACCCTTCCTTGCTACTCTGGATCTCCTAGACTTGTCTTGGTTGACCAACGATCCTATACTGCATTTTCCTTATTGGCCATTGATTCATGCTAAATCGGGGGTAACAGAGATTTAGTGAACCAATTATTGGCGGAATGGCTCACTAAATCTCTGTTACCCCTGATTGCTCGTGACGCCACCATGGGCGGTGTAGTCCCCGAGGAAGAATCCATTGCCCAGGCTCAGTACTTGGATTTGGTTTATTTACAATTCGGTACTTTGTACGAGTTGATTCCCAATGCTACCCGTGCCGCTACCGATACATCCAAACCCTCATCCACATCACATGCAGATGGATTTATCAGCATCTTTAAAACCCAATCGACATCACAGTCGACCAGAACCATAAATCTCTCTGTTTTAGCACCCGTTCCCAGTTCGACCTCACTCTCCTCTACCTCCCTCTCAACTCAAGTCTCTGAGGTGAATGTAGTTCAATTTTCCCCTTCACAACAATCCAGAGGTAATAAGAAGACAAAAAATAAACCTAAAAAGAATAATAATAATGAACAACCCAAAACCCAAACTCCATCGCCTGCTACCGAAAAGCAACCATAGCGGAAACCAAAATTCCCATGTATTATTTGTGGTGATCATCATTACACTCAAGACTGTCCACATTGTGATGAAGTTACAAAATTTTTCAAGGGGAATTCCCAGCCCCTCGTGTTAACAAAACCTTTTCCTCAATTTTGTTTTATGGTTTCTCAAACCCCCTTCACAGGGGGCAGCTCTAGCCACCCTCCTAATGATGAAGCCTCGACGAGTGCCCATATTTATATGTTCAAGGGGATTGATTTAACCACTCGCTCTATGACATACAACATGCCAGCTAAACCTGACAAAGAAAAGGTCACTAATGGTTCTTTACCAGATCCATATCTTGCCTCCGTTAATCCTCCATCTGGGTCACTTCAGATAGAGAAACCTATGTTCGACTCCATATTATGCCCTCCCAAGAGCACCATCCGTAAATCTACTTTCAATCCTAGTTTGCATGCCGCTCAAAACTACAACATTGTTGAAGATTTGGCTCAAGCATCGTGTGCTATGTTTTCACTGGAAGTTCTACAACACTGGCCAAGTCAACGTAGAACGTTCTTGGCTGCCATTGATCCTGATTTGTCCAACAATATCACGTTTAACTTGGGCAATTTCAAATCATGACTTTCTCACCAACTTGCTTTTCAAATTGATGTTGTTGTTCACAATTAACACATTCACTGCACTATTTTGGATGAGGGAGCTTCCACTTGTGTCGTGTCTTTATCTTGTTGGAAAGGATTAAAATCACTCGCACTTAACCAATCCCCTACGATGTTGTGCACATTCGATGGGCAAGGTTTTCATCCTCACAGACTCTTGTAGTCCTTAGTCGTTCAGTTGGGTGGCAAAACCGTCTCAGTTGATGTTGAGGTAGTCAATTCTCCCCTCGATTACAACTTGTTACTAGGAAGAAGTTGGTTTTATTCCATGAATGACGTCACTTCATCGGTGTTTCGATCTATACAATTCCCTCATCAAGGAAAAATTGTCACTATCGATCAGTTAGATTACTGTACACCCGACGCTCGCACTCCCGCCACCAACAATATTCCTTTCTTGGGAGATCATAAGATCACGTATGAAAGTGTTGGTGTAGGTTTTTTGAAAGAATCTACTCTTATGGGTACTTTCCTTGCACCACTTCCTCCTACCACATAAAACATTGCCACAATCAATATTATTTCGACTATGGCCTGCCAGTCTTTAGAATCATCTGATCCTTGGATTGTGCCTAGTCTGTTAGAGTTCGATTCACTAGGTGACGCTATGCCACTTAGTCTGGCTGAGGCTTCACATGTTTCTATTCAATCTACCTCTCCCTCCATGGATGACCAACATATGTTGGCACCTGACACTTACTCGATGCCATCTTGGTTGAATTCCTTGTCTTCCTCTTTTGATTACATTTCCCATATTTTTTCTTCAGATGAATCCATTATTGGAATGCTTAGTATTGACGAAGTACCTTGGGATGAAAACCATCATCGATCCTCTTTTTTTCCACTTCTCGAAGAAATTTAGGAAGATATACACTCTATCTTACCCCCCGATGTTGTTGATTCTCCACAATCTCCTATACTCAGCCAGGATACTATTTCTGAGGGGAATTTGGGCAACATCTCTTCTATGGTCGTTATTGATATTTCGATAAAAGAAGGCGTCATGGAAAATATTAATATTGGTGATAATTGCTTTCCCGAGGAAGTGGTTTATTACACAGCTTTGTTTAAATAATTATGTGATGTCTTCGCTTGGAGCTACGAGGAAATGCTAGGGATCGATCCTTCGATCGTTGTGCATGAAATAAAAACTTACCCATATGTTAAACCTATTTGACAGAAACTCCGCCCGGTTCATCCCAAGAAAACCATGGCCATAAAGGCAGAAGTTGAGAAACTGTTAAAATCTGGCTTTATCTATCTTGTCCCCTTGACGAAACGGGTTTCTAACATTGTTTTGGTCACTAAGAAACAAGGGACCATTCGTGTCTGTGTTGATTACATGGATCTTAGCAAGGCTTGTACAAAAGACAATTACTCGACACCCTTCATCGACCAAATCATTGATAATTTCGCTGACAACGTTATTTTCTCTTTCTTGGATGGATTCTCAGGATACAACCATATTGAGGTTCTACCCACTGATCAACATAAGAAAACCTTCATCTGCCCATGGCGAACTTTCGCCTATCAGAAACTACCATTTGGTCTTAAAAATGTTGGTGCTACCTTCCAGCGGGCCATGTCATATGCTTTCCACGATATCAAACATATTGCTGAACCTTACCTCGATGATTTACCTGCCCATTCATCCAGTCGATCAGACCATCTTGGTCACTTACAGGCTATTTTTCTTCAATGTCGGTTCTACCGTCTTCATTTGAACCCACACAAGTAAATCTTTGTTGTCGAATCAGGTCGACTCCTCGGTTTTTTTGTCTCCAAATATGGGATTAGAGTGGATCCCCTAAAGATCAAAGCTATCCTCGCTTTACCTCCGCCTAATAATCTGACCCAACTACAAAGTTTATCGGGAAAATAAAACTTTCTTCTCCGTTTCATATGTAACTACGCCGAGATTACCAAAGGAATTATGCGATTGTTGCAGAAAGATGCTCCTTTCGTCTGGTAGGACACTGCTCAACGATCCGTTGATGCTCTTAAGCATGCATTAACCAATACACATTTGTTGCATCCTCTGAATTATGCACAAGAATACATCCTTTACTTGGCAGCCTCTACTTTCACTATCGCTATGGTGTTAGTTCAGGAAGACCCTAACGGTGATGAACATGTGATATACTATATGAGCAAGAGTCTACCCGGTCCCAAGCTCTGATATTCACATGTTGAGAAGTTGTCTCTAGCAACCGTCATTGTTGTCCAGAGATTTCACCATTACATCTTGCTACGCACTACCATGGTTATCACAGACTCAAACCCCATGTATCATATTATGACACGTCAATACCTTGGGGGAAAATATTCCAAATGGATTGTTATCCTTCAGGAATTTGATCTCGAGTTTACCAAGTCCAAAGCTAAAAACTCCTTGGTGTTTGTGGAACTTATCTGCGATGTTCCTCATGCTGATGAAGATACTGAGCCCAGAGATTCTCTCCCCAATGATTCTCTATTCCTCATTAGCACGTCTGATCCTTGGTATGGATATATCTTTATTTATCTTCAAACCCAGTGTTTTCAGCCTGATATCTCTCTGAAGAACGTCGTCGTATTCGTCACCATTCTATACGCTACCTTATCATCGGTGACACTTTGTATTTCCAAAGTATTGATACTATCCTATGACGTTGTTTAACTCATGAAGAGGCTGAACATGTCCTTAATGACTGTCACCTTGGAGCATGTTGCGATCACCTTTCTGGGATGGCTACAACTCAAAAAAAATTACGTGTCGGTTACTTTTGGCCTTCTATTTTCAAAGATTGTATTGAGGCTATCAAAAAATTCCCACCCTGCCAAGTTTTTCATAAAAAGGCACGCACCCACTCCACTTCGCTGCATCCTGTTGTCACCATTGGCCCCTTTTCAAAATGGGGCATTTATTTTACATAGTGTAAGCCTACTTCAGCCAAGGGGCACGGTCATATCATTGTTTTCATTGATTACTTCACAAAATGGGCTGAGGCTATGCCTACTTTTCTGAATGATGGTCGTACCGCAGCTCTTTTTATCTTCAACCACATCATCACTCGCTTTGGTGTTCCACAAGCCATCGTCACTTATCACAGTTCACACTTTCAGAACTAGATGATGAATGAGTTACATGCCAAGTTGGGTTTTCTCCATGAGAACTCATCCGCTTACTATCCTCAAGTAAACAGACAAGTTGAAGGTATCAACAAGGTCCTTAAAACCATGATTCAATGCATGGTGGGGGAAAACAAAACATCTTGGCATCTACAACTTTTCTCTGCTCTCTGGGCTTACCACACCTCAGTGAAAACTGCTACTGGATTCATTCATTTCCAGTTATTATATGGAATAGAAGCAGTATTACCAATCGAGTGCGAAATTCCTTCGTTGAAACTCAAAGTAGAACTCCTGCCTCACACTTCTGTTGAAGAAGAGTGTTTCCTATATTTGACTAGGTTGGATGAGACACATCGCGATGCTTTTCTCGTTAACAAGACATATCAAAAACGAATGAAGAGTCAATATGACAAATCTGTCCATCCTCGTACTTTCGCAGAAAGAGACCTAGTCCTTGTTTATGACCAGGCTCACGATAAGTTAGGGACAAGCAAGTTAGAACCTCTGTGGCATGGTCCTTACATTGTGAAACATGTACTACATAGAGGTGCCTATGAGCTAGTTGACTACGATGGAGTCTCTATTGGTGAACCCCAGAATGGGCTTTACCTTAAAAGGTACTATGCATAGAACATCTAGAATGTGTGCTTTGTACACTATTGTACTTTAGTTTTGGTGTGTCTTTTTCTCTTGCGTGTACGAGTATTGTCTCAGCCACTTAGACTTTGTCTTGTGATTGTGTGTGTAGATGACATATTCCTTTCCTATCTTTGTTGGGTTTTCGTATGGCGCTAGTCGACATACCCAGAATATTGCTTCTGCATCTTGGGTCATTTACCACTCCGATGAGTTAGTGACTTCAAGAGGAATTTTCCTAGGATCAACAACCAATAACATGGCAGAATATCACGTTGTCATTGGAATTTTAACCGAGGCCTCCTCCCTAGGTATATCTCGTATGGTCATTAACCTAGACTCTCAACTCGTGGTTTGTCAGCTTAATCAGGTCTATGCCATTCACAATCATATCTTATTGCGTCTCCACCTATGAGTTCGTCATCTTGAAAGAATATTTGAATTTATAGAATACAGACACATACCAAGAGGACTTAACACAACTTCAGATTCTCTAGCAAATTATATTATGGATTGGTATCTCACACATCGATGAATTTTTATAAAGAAAATAAATCATATAAAACACATCACATGTAAAATAAATGCATCACACAAAGATTATTTGTAAACATCATCGATTCCACAAAACTCAGATATCTGTATATATATACTGTGTGATAGAAAATGTTTGGTTATATCAAAAATGTACATAGAAGGGAAAAATTTGGGCCCTCGTGCCCATGACATCATCATATAGACTACACAAAACATCAGGAGGATCCTAATCCTCCTGCACCATGTGGTGCTCTGAGTAGCACACTACTGCATGGGCCACTTGTCTAAGAAGGCAGTTCAGACTCTCAGGAACTCCCACTGTATGTCTTTGTAAATTTGAGGGTACATCTCGCCTCCTGAGAGGAGGGACACCCATCGTAAGACCACAGAGGTTTCTCTCAACCTCCCGGAGACCCCCTACTTCTACCTCATGCTCCACATCTATATGTGCATCTTCACGATGCCCCAGTGTCGGCATATCCACCGGATGTGTTGCTCCTTTGTCTGCATGGTGAAACAATACATCTGTTAAAAACCCCTCTAAGTACACATAAAAATAATATAAACTTTAAAATCAAAAAACACTTGACAAGGTCTTTGGTTTCATACCTGACGCATCCTAGTCCATTCCATCTAGAAGTACCAGGTCCATGCTACCTTGGAAATCTACTATGGCGTATGGAAATTACTCAATGACAATCAGTTGACGTCTTAGCCAAGCAAAGAAGTCAGCGATAAATTTGAATTTTGAGTCGGTTCCCAACCTTGGGGACAAACTCGTCCAACGCTCCATGCATGGTTCACCTACCGATCGTACCGCCAGTGAAATCTATGGTTGCATCTGTGGAATTCTCTCTAAGAAGAACAAAACCAAAAAGGAACTGTACCCAAATTGCTTTCATTGCCCCATCCTGCATCTTGTAATCTGATCCTTCACAATGTGAAGGAAAGTTGCGCTCCAGTTAAACAACGTTGGCTCCACACATTCTAGAGAATAGGTCATTTGGGATCTTGAAGCCAAATGTGCACTGGTACTACCAACCAAGTTGGTAATGGATAATAATATGGATCAAAGAGGCAAATCCCTAACATATTTTATCACGATTCGGCCTCCAACCAATCGCAATCCCAGAATACAATGATTTTCCACATACTCTTCGACAGGCACTGGAACTGCCCGCTGTCTGGATAAGATAATAGGGGACCCTCTCTTTGAGAGGCCGGTAAAAAAATATACATCCTCTAACTCAATTTTGAGCATTTGCGGCCCAATTTGGAATCCATGTTTAACAGTGTTCCACAACCTAATCATGTACTTAAGTAAAATGACTTCTTTTTTCATCTTCTGCAATTTAAAATACTTGAGGAGGTCGCAATTCCTCAATGCGTCTCTCGCTTGGGGGTTTTGTAATGCAGCTATGTCATTGAGCTCATGCTCACGCTTCTTCCACTAAGTCATGGCATTTTACCAGTCCAAACTAAAAGCATACTCAATTAAGATCCATTAATCATCTCATTATAACAATTTTTTGGGTAAATTTAACTTAAAAATCATTTCATTTTTGCTTTGGGTGCCGACGCTCCCCTAATTGCACACACAGAGCACTAGAGCTCCCTTGGAGTGCACACCGGAGTGCCAAAAATATGGGCAACTCTCCCCTCATCCCTTTGAGGGAGCGCCAATCTTTTTCGGCGCTTAGGGCTCTCTAGGGCATAAAAAATGAAACAAAAAATTACCTAAAATAAATTTTAAAACCATATAAAATGACTAGAAGGTGTTAAGGACCAACCGAATCTAAACGAAAGAAGAAATGTCTGACCGTAGCTCCAATGCCAATGACTTCAAAATTTTCTCTCCAAAGTCAATTTTACCACTGCTAGAATTTTTTAGCACAAATGAAATGGTAAAAACATTTTTTGACCCTATTCCATTGATATAGACTTCATTTTTTGCTAACCTATAGTCTATTTTGGGTTTTAAAATTATTGTGGAGATTTTATTAAGACCCTAGAATGCAGATTTGTCATCATTTGTAGGTTTCGAAGCGGTATAGTTCAATTTAACCTTGTCACACTAACGAACATGGTATTAGTTCCTTCTCATGCTCGAAAAAACATGAGAACACAACCGAGTATACTTTTATCTCTTTTTTGGACTAACATGGATATACAAAAAAAGGAACCCCCTGGAGTCAAATTTAAGTAATTTTCAGACTCTCTAAACATGAAAAACAACCGAGTTTTTCTTCTCTGGACTCGTTAAAAATTACGCATTGAAGGGCCCATATGGGACTGAACCCTTACTTCTTTCAGTTTGTTAAACAAAAGAAGAGGAACTTACCAAAGGTGAGTTATATCGAGCATGTGTTATCCTCCTCGAGATCGTAAAAATAAAAAGAGGTACTCATCTATCTGGATGGGGGAAAATTGAAGGAAGCAAGCCAAATAGTTTTTGGAAACATCACAGGTCACTCTTACAGTCTCCCTTGAACATGACACATTGTATTTACATACATTGTAACCCGTTGAACCTATGCACTGAACCAATCCTCAGAGTTTCTTTACTCCTTTGGGTCACCCGATGAAATTCACAACATCCACTGCATCATTTTTTGGTCCATATTGTGTTTTTTCCATTTGTTCCCCAGTGTTCAAGGGAAGTATCCGCTTCGAGATTCAACCATCATAGATTTCTAGTTTCAATATTCGTTTTAGTCCATTCTTATTTTGATCCACCAACTTACATCTATGTATCAGTTTCTTGTCGTTGAATGGGGATACATCAAGGCCCTCCTTCGACGAGTCTATTCCTGTCGACTTCAACACATCACCCGAGAACTAGACTTAGAAACCAATTAGTACCTTGGGACCTGCATGCCTCAATGGAAGACCTCCTCACTTCTGAAAGTGGGTTTACATCATTGACCTATGATCGGATGATTCCATGAATGTTCAACTTCAACTCATCTATTCACATTCATTGGATTGTACTAGGGTACCTCAGGAGTCATTGTCATCATTGGTGATTTCCCTCGCACTTGTTAACGGTTTACCTCATTGACCGGTAATCAAGTGGTCTCTACCATGTTCGACATCAAAAACATCTATTCACATGGTTAGATTCATGCCACGTCGGGATCGGTAATAAGACATTGGGTTGAGTATTCACTCTGATATCTACTTTACCTAGGTTGTGAAGGAGTTTCTTTTGAGAATATTGATATATATACTGTCACATAGTTCCACTTTGTATTGGTCTGTGGCTATTTTTTTCCATCTCGTAGATCCACTGTGTAATTCTCATGGCTACAATCATTTCATGTCATGGAAATATAGTTCCACATTGTATCTTTAGTGGCTATACCTTTTAGGTCAATGTGATTATGGATCCATAATTTATTTTATGGCGGCCATACCTTGAAAGTCTTTTATCACTCAAGCATAGGTATGCCTGCCTTGGGTTTGAAACATGTCATGACATTTGTCTGATGGTTGTATGCAGATTCTACCAAGTTCTTCGAGTCTATACCCTTGCTTCAAAAAGTCTACAAAGTACTTCAGTCATCAGTTTTCGTCTTCCGACCTCGCACTTTGGGGGGAAATCTGTTACACATCAAAATTACTCACTTCGATGATGTCTCATTGTTACTATCACAAGTGTCGCAAGTGTCACAAAAATCATATTGTCCTCTCGCCTGTGTCGCATGACGAATGACATCATAAGAACACTTGAGATACTCTCTAAGACTGGTTAAAAGAAGGAAATATATCATTTGGCGAAGAGTACAAAATTTTTCCTTGAGAAATTACCATCACAAAAGAATTTTTGGATATCGACACTCCACTGCCTACTTGCAAGGAGCGCTAGCTCTCCTTTCCCTCTTAGCAGGGAGCACTACAATGCTTTGTGGCCTACTTTGAGGGAGTGTTGAGATGTTGAGAAAATCATGGGACAAATCCCTCTTATCTCTGAAGTCAAATGAGAAATATCTGAGTCAGTTTGGCTTGAATCCAAGACCAAGGTTGGATCTAAGGGGAGTTCCACAACTGATGGAGTAATATCCTCAACTTACCCCAAGAATATCTAAGGTGGTTAGGCCTCTCAAATCCTATTTAAGGAGGCACTCTCATAATGAAAAGGGGAGAATAATTAGTGAAAAGTGTTGTCATTTTGATTGTGAATCATTCGAGCAAGGGGTTGGACAAGGAGAGATTAGTGAGGCTACTACATCTACATCTACACTTCGTAAGAACCTTATTTTTTTCTCATTAATACATGTGCTTGGCATGTTTCCTTCAAGATTGTGCACATTTGCATGAGCTTGTCTCTTGTATAAACATAGTTAAACTAATCATGATAGAATAGGAAGTATGCTTTATCTTCGTGGTTTATTGGATTGCAGTACTTGTTGAAAGGCTTGAGGATGAAAGTTCAACTTGAACTGAGCGAGGACAAATGTCGTAAAAAGGTACTCATACTCTCTTCCTCTTCTCTATTGAATAGTTTAGCTATGTTTAAAGGAATGTCAGTGATCAAAGTTAACACTTTTTTGTCTTGGTCATAGGGGTCTAAGATCTAAGAGGGAATTCACCTATCCACATGGGGATTTTGCTACAACACCTAGTCTGCGCATTGTAGCCATTACAAACATGACAGAAAGAGGCACATCTCAAGAAATATTGTCTTAACTCATGGAACTAGAAGAAGACAGGATTATGGTTGGTTTCCATCGGTAAGTACAGAAAGCCAAAGACAAATATTGTCATTACAGACACATTAATAAGAAAAAAATTTAGGGAGGGAGATTTGGTTCTTCTTTATGACAACAAGTACTTACAACACCCAAGAAAATTCAGGATGCATTGGCTAGGGCCATGTGAGATACAATATATCACAGATGGAGGTGTTGTGCAGTTGCAGGATCTAGCAGGAAAAGAGATTCAAGGATTGGTTAATGGCATTCGACTGAAAAAGTATAGGGAAAATTGCCCCAGTAACCCTTAGTAGATGCAACACAAAAAATTAGAATTGTACATATTGTATATAGTAGGAGTTAAAAAAAAAAAAAACTAGAAAAACAAGAAAAATACAAAAGGATGCAGTAGATGGATAACTGGTATACATGCAGTTATATAATACAGCACGTAGAAGATAGTAATTGGTATGAAGTAACTTGAATACATCACGCACTAGAGAAATATGACCAGGAAGAAAAAGTAGCGCACCAACACAGAAAATGACCGGAAAAAGAAAAAGTGGTGACTGGAAAACTATGGCACGACAGGGAATTTATGGAACAAACTATAAAAGAAAAAGACGTGCACGGAAAGACTAATTGTGACTTTGTGCATACCAGAGCTAAGGGAGAAAACTCAGTGTGAATGGGTATTTCTCAGTGCTCACTAACGATTCAGAGAGACCCTCTTCGAATTTAGCAGAATGGTACCACTGAAGCTTGGATATCCCAGTCGTGTCGCAAGGAAAACACGAAGTGTTGTGAGGATTGAAAAAGGAATAGAAGCTGGTGGAGAAAACCTAAACCAGAATGAAGGAGTGGTGGATGTTGATGCCATCCCATCACCAGTAATCGAACCATTTTTCATAGAAGAGTAGTAACAACAAAATTCGGCGATAGAAGAAATGGACATTGACCTACAGAGCGACATGAAACACCCTAGTACAGAGAAAAAACCTATGCAAAAAAATGAGTTCAGAGAAGAATTAACGCATAAGCAACTAAATGAGGAAGATGATGAAAGGATAGATTCTGATGAGCCCAGGGAACATGCAGAAGAAGGGAAACACCTTGTAGCAGAGCCAACATAGCAGTCAGAGTAACAGGTGCAGGTTGAAGATATTACGAACCAACAAACTCAGATACTAAAGAAAATGAAGAAGAAAACCTAGTGGAAACAACAGGGCCATAAGCGGGGAAAAAGAAGGCATTGGAAAAAACTGGAGCGCCATGAACATCGAACAAGAAGAAGGAACTCACACTGTCACTACCACAGTTACCTGAAGGAGTCAAAATATTGGGTGACATGTTAGGATGTGTTAATAAATTGAAGTATGTTGATTATGATGTTACAAAAATGAGAAAGTTTCCTTAGTTCGTGCAACAAGTCTACATGGAAAGTAAAGGATCTGTTCCGTCAGGAGATCCCATTCCAGAGCCAAAACAATGGATTGCAGGGCTATACAACACATGAATTATGAACATGTTGGAGATTCCTCACTTTGGGAGAGGAAAATATGTCAATGCATGTGTCAAACATTTACTGGAACTAGTACATGGAGGAATTTTATGGATGGATAGGCTTGTATCCATAGATGTGGAATTAATTGCAGAAATCACGGGATTACCAACAAATGGAGAAAAACCAGAGAAGTACATGGATGACAAAACAAAAGAAAAACTCTTGGAAGATGAGATAAATAAAAAATATGGGACAAACATGGGATCTAGGGGAATGGTTATTAGACAGATAAATGAACTAGAAACTAAGTTTATTGTTGGCATGTTTACAGGAATAATGTGCTTGTCATTGATGGAAAGAACATAAACGAGCCAAACCTCAAGAGCGTAGAAGACGAGAAAGCTCAAAAGAGATGGCGGTTTCCAGAAGTGTAGAGGAGGTCCAAGAGACAGACTCACAGGAGGAGCAAAGGTCGAGACCTGTGAACACTTAGAAAACCTTCAAAGTCAAAGATATCAAAAGCTCAGGAGGAAGAGCGATAGTGGTTGTTGGATCACCGATCCAGAGGACCAACAACTGTTAGATTGAATTAATGGAAGGATAGGATAAGCGGGGCAAAACGATTGAGAATTCGATCATCTGAATTTTTGTCAATCATTGGATTGATTTAAGTGGAAGGACAAGATAAGAAAGAGTCATTGATCTAAGATCTTGATCAATGAACAACATTCGTTTTGGGTCTAACGATGTGAGGAGGTTATGCTCCGGAGAAATCACTTCGAGAGTTTCAGTTTGAGATCTAAAATCCTTGAAGTTCGGAGAGCTGGAGTAAATGTCAGCCGTCAGATCATTTTAAAGTGGAAGGAAAGGATAAGTTAGAAAAGCAGCATTGCATAAATATCGAGTCGTCAATCTAAGAACATGATCGATGAACAAGATTTAGTTCGGGTCTAAAAGTTGCGAGGAGGTTACTATTCGGGGATTGTCACTTCGGAAGAATTGGCGACTTGAAAAGTCGAAATACCTGAAGTCCTGAAGTGAATGAGGATCCACGTCAACAAGACTATGTCAGCAAGGACATGTGGCATAATCCGACAATGACAAGTGTCAAGTTGATTCAGCATTTCAGGTATGTGCAAATCACAAATCCGAATGACACGTGGAAGCTACTAGGCTCATGACACCTCATCAAGTGATGTAAGTAAGTAACGTCACTCCGGGAGTTTTACTTTGGGAGATTTACCACCAACACTTGCCCAAAGTTATGAAGTCCCGAAGTGGTTTGGGGTAGTCCATCGTCAAGGAGGACAGGTGGCGTGAGATCCATAGCTTCGAAAGTTTGTGGATGGGTAGAATGTGAAAATCACGGAAGACAAATATCGACCGTTGATCGTCAAGGGGAGTATGTGTCAGCTGATATGAGATTTTGGAGAAATCTCACATCAAGGATTTCCAGTGGAGACTTGAGAATTATGAAGTCCGGAAACACGAAAGGATCGTGACCGTTGATCCGAAAGGGACACGCGTCAGTGGATTGTTAGCTTCAGGAAAAAGTAAAGGAAGGTTGAAAGGTTGGAAAGTTGAGATTTTTAAACCCCGAATACCCGAAGGGATTGTGACTGTTGATCCGAAAGGGACATGCGTCAATGGATTGCCAACTTTGGGAAAAAGCAAAGGAAGGTTGAAAGGTTGGAAATTTGAGATTTCCAATCCCCGAATACTCGAAGGGATTGTGATCGTTGATTCGAGAAGATCATGCGTCGTTAGATCGTGGAATCTGGGTGAAATGCTATGGGAGAAAGAAGAGTTTTAGAATCGAGACTCCCGAAGCCCAAAAGGTGAAATCGATCTCGTCCATTGGTTTGGAGGACCACATGTCACTTTGTCATTGAGACTAAGGATCCTGCGTGGACGGAGGTAAGAAGGTAGGAAAATATAATAGATCAGATCTGTTGATTGAGGTAATTTGTCAGAGACCACGAGATCGACGATCACGCCTGATTGAGAGATCATAAGTTGCTCGGAAGTTAAATTTCTGTGGGCAAGACACAATTGAAATCACGGTATCGGAGAAGGGGTACGTGGTAGTTGGAGGTAGATTGCGGGGATAAAAGCGATTAATCCCAAACCACTGTTGGACGCGCTCGCAATCGTTCTCTTATGCAAGCACATATCCAGAGGTCACATATGATAGGGGGCTAACGAGAAGAGATCTCTGACCCATAATCACATGGTCATGTGAAATTAATTGCCCAAGGTCATATCGGAAAATAGGAAGCTAGTGTTCGCCAGACCAAGAACACGAATCACCTTTTGAATAGGCGTATGGTCACTGCCAGAGGTCACATGAAGCAAGGGACTTATAAGCCAAAACATTTATGGTTGTAATTGCCAGAGAAGACGAAGAATTTCGACTGACAGAGAAGCAAAATATTCTTAGGGTAACTGCCAGAGAAGACAAAGAACCTTGAATAACAGCCAGAGAAGATGAAGAGTTTGTATTATGATCAGGCAGACGAATCGACGTATGAAATACATGCAGAATAGAGAAGAGACAGTGTGTCTCTCGGAGAGTGATGCATGTGGGTAGGACGAGATGCAATGCATAATATGAAGGGGATAACTGTGGCACGGTAAAGATGATGCATAGGTAGCACATAGCATAAAAGGCAGAAGAGAAGTTGAACAACAGGTGGTGTTGAGCATGGGAAGAAAAAGAGAAGAGCATAGAAGCTGAACGATGAAGAAGCAGAATAAAGTATAGAAGCCGAAGAAGGCAGAGGAGACATGGAGCTGTAATAGAACATATTAGAGACAGAGCATGTAAGCAAAGTTTTGTAGTATTCATTCAGGGTGGTAGGGTGGTGCTAGGGTGGATTGCAGTACTCTAAATTCTAGTTGGTGTTAGAAGATGTTTTGGGAGTTGACGCTCCTATCTAGTGGGTGCTAGAGAAACCTGGGAGTTGGTGCTTCCATCTATTTGGTTCTAGAGAAATCTGAGTGTTGGTGCTCTCTGCAAGTTGTAGCTTTCTATCAGAGGTTGTAGCCTCATATTTGAGTTGGAGCTCAAATACTGTGATGTACATGAAAGTTGGAGCTTGATTGACATCATAAGAAGAAGAGGTTTTCACCCTTTATGGGTTTCCTCAGGAAAATCAGTGTCTCTATGTATTATGTGTGATTGATCATTGTCTATCTATACACATTAAGTTATTAGAAACACATTAAATAATAATCTAGAAAGAATAAGAAAAAACAAGAAATTTTTCAAGCTTATATATATAATTGATTCACCCCCCCCCCTCTCAGTTATATTTCCAACAATTGGTATCAGAGCCGGTGCCTTTGATCAAAGGTAGATCCATAAGCTTGAACATGACTAGTCATGATGGAAGTTCAACTAATAGACCCCCTCTGTTTGATGGAACAAACTTTGCCTTCTGGAAAATAAGAATGAGAACACAGTTAATGTCTTTGGGTGCTGATGTTTGGGATGTCATTGAAACGAGATATGTGAAGCCTATAGTCTTGGCCTCAAAAGATGATAAGCTGGAGTTTAGATTTAATGAAAAATAAATGAATGCCATCCTCAATGGACTTGCTGAAGCCGAGTTTGTCAAAGTCATGCACTGTGATTCAACAAAAGTTATGTGGGACAAGTTGATAAGTAGTTATGAAGGTAATGAAAAGGTGAAAGACGCAAAACTTCATATCCACAGACTGAAATTTGAGCAGTTAGAGATGAATGAATATGAAACTATCGGTAAGTACTTCTTACGTACAGAAGAACTTTTCAACACTACGAAAGGCCTAGGTGAAATGATAGATGAATCTTTTCTAGTCCAGAAAATATTAAGATCTCTTCTTGATGGATTTAAATCAAAGGTCTCTGCTATAGAGGAAATAACTGATCTCAAAACATTGACACTATATCAACTTCTTGGAACCCTAACTTCTTATGAAATGAGAATCACCAAAGGTAAATCCACTACAAGAGAGGCATATTTTAAAGTAGAGAAAAACATAGACTCCGATATAGATGAGATTGAAGCAAATTTTGTGAGAACACTGAAGAAAGGATCAGACAAATACAAAGGTAAACTGCCCTTCAAATGTTTAAACTGTGGTAAAATAGGTCATTTTGCATCTAAGTGTCCTCACAAAAGAAAGGATTAGACATATGACGATGAAGAGAAGCATAAACACAAGAAAGTCTATAAAGAGAATAAGTTTAAGAAGAAAAGTCTTTGTGTAAACAATGATGATGATCCCTCAGATGATGAAAGTAGTGACTCTTCTATTGAAGATAAAATAAATTATATCATGCTAATAGCTTTAGAATATCTAAACACTGAATATATAGAAAGTGAGTTCATTGATTATGAAGCAGTAGTAGATATTGAAGGAGAACTTGTCAGTGCCATGGAAGAAATTGATAGACTCGGAGAAAAGAAAAGAAAACAAAAACAGTTACTGCTCAAGTATGAGAAAAAATGCAATGAACCATTTGAATAAATTACTCTCTTGAAGGTTAAGTTAGAAGAAGCTAAGAAGATTGAAGACATCCTCAAAAAACAATTAAAGTAAGCTGAAACAAAAGGTGAAAAATTGGAAGTTGAAGTAGTGACTGTCAGAAAATATCTAGAGAAATTTTAGGGCTTATATCATCAGAATCTGACAAGTATTAAAGCCTCAAAAGGATTAGCCTCCATTATGAACCAAAAAATAAATTCAAAGTTGAAAACTCGTTTGGGTTATGAAGAGGGATCAAGTAGTGGTCAACGAAGCAACAAAGAATCCATCAAATTTGTCAAATCTACAACCATCGACAACAAAAAACCTGCAGAAACAAAGGAAGAGAATCAGCCACCAAGGAGGAGTGAAGGAAAATCTACCAGAAATGAATCTGTAGAACAAAGAAATAATACACCCTCTGCTCAAGGAAATCATCAACATGGAATAAATCAACCTGCTCAAAGAAGACAACTATTTTCTAGGTACAAAGATTTTTTCTATGAATATTGTTTTTACTGCTCTAACTTTGGCCACAAAGCTATAAATTGTTCTTTAAGATTTAGACATGAGCAATCAAGACAATCAAGGAATAAATATATGCCACAACAAAGAATGAGACAACCAAGTAACAAACAACCACAGACTGCAAATCATGTGATGGCTGGGAAAAGGACGCATATTACACATAACAAACGTTATGATCCTTTATTCAATGAACTAGAGTGTTACATCTGTCATAATTATGGACATAAAGCTGCAGACTGTCGCTTAAAAAACTATAAGCCATATTCAAATCACAGAGTTGAAAATGTCAAGGTTTGGAAGAAGAATGAAGATAATAAGTGTGGATTAGTTTTATCAACTCAAAGACAAAAAGACACTCGGTATATTTACAACGGGTGATCCAATCATATGATAGGTGACAAAAGTAAGTTCCTATTACTCAAAGAAAATAAATCAGGGAGTGTGTCCTTTGTAAATGATGCTCCAGGAAAGATCAAAGGTAAAGGTATAGTAATCTTAAGTAATGGAAGAATCAAATCTCAAGATGTATTATTTGTTGATGGTTTAAAGCATAATCTTCTTAGTGTCAGTTAGATATGTGACAAAGGATGTGAAGTCACTTTCACTACCAAGAATTGTAAAATAAAGACAGTAAACATAGGAGAGATGATTGCAAAATGGGTTAGAATTGAAAACAATGTATATGTTCTGAAGGAAGATAAGGAGAAATGTCATTTAAGAAAACTTGATGAAAGTTGGTTATGGCACAGAAGGATTGGACACCTGAATTTTGA
>JZKD02S2250251.1:309217-361230 GCA_000966675.3 Picea glauca | reverse complement strand
GTCCATTTCAACCCTATTTTATGTTCCTTCAATAAAACATTTTCATACACCTGCAAGTTATTTCATAAGTGTAATAATGTTGAATTCCTTATCATGCTCATATTTTTCATTTATTTATTTGTTGGATTCATTGTTTATATTCCCACCAAACCATTATTTATTCATCTCAATTTGGTAGTGACTTCCTTTCTCACTGCTAGGACTGAGATTAATTGTTTTCCTCTTTCCTTCCACCTATCATTACCAGTTATTGTGCTCTACTGAATGAGACTTTGTGCCCAATGGAAAGACTTTCAAAATGATAGGTTTACAGTATTTTTATTCAGTATGCTATCATTATTTTCCTCAAGCCTGTTATCCTTTTCTTTATTTATTTAAATATGGCATTCTGAGCTCAATATTGAAGATGTGTTGCTTAGTGACAGTAAGCAACCATTTTTATTAAATATGATGAGGGAGCCCCCTCTGGTCCAAGAGTTATCTTGTGGCCTGAAGTAGGTTTAAATATGCCTTAGCATAGTTCCTAAGCAGTCGAGAACATCTCAAGGTTACAACAATGTCAATCATAAGAGTAAATGTTTTTAGAGGGAAAGGAGAAAACTACCTTTTTTAATCATATTTTTTATTTATCTCCTTATAGGTTTACTCAAATTTCAAGTGTAGGCACTCATAGATGCATAATTAAATTGTTCATCCAATGAGTACCCACTCTGCATACTTTTGATAGACCCGCAGTGAGATAAACTAGAAATATATGAAAAAATGTGTTTCTTGAAATTTGAGTAAACCTATAAGGAGTTGAGTTAAAAATACAATTACAAAAATTAGTTTTCTTTCTTTCCCTTTGAAAATTCATAAGTTTTATTTTATTATTTTAACTATTATTTTATTATTTTCCTTAGGAGGCCCATTTTAGACCTCAAATTTCCCCCAATGGAGGTACACCCAAGTGATCAACACAATGCAAGGAATATTGTGAGATAGGTCTCTTATGTTGGTAGAAGTATTACTCCCGGTTGAATATTGTTGCACTGACAAAAATTCCAAATTCCTTTTGGATGCAAAGATATAGGAAGTTTGTTGTCCAACTATAAAGGATAGGGCTTCCAAGGTCCTAAGGGAAAAGGAGTGTCAATTTTTTTTATCTCTCTAATATACCAAAGGGTTTCCAAGAATAGTAATCAGCCAAATATTTCATGGAACCAACTAAGGAGGATTGACTGTACCCTTAGTTGTACTACTCGATACCTTGGTATGCGAGAGTGATCTCCCTGAGTGTTATTTTTGGTGTACTATAACAATGTTATAGGTTTATGTATTATTCTCCAACTATAGTTTTACATACCAAATGATATATCTCTATGTTATTTAAAGATTCCAAAACACATCTGCAGCTTGGAAAAAAATGTTAAAAATTGGAGGTGTGTTGCCTCTAGAAAGAGCTTTAATACCACTTGCATTGTTCCTTAACCTTTAAACTTGAAACATAGATATTTATATAGAGAATATAATTGTAGAAAACCAATAATATGAAATATGACAAATATATCCTTGTGTTATGATAATCAAAAGAAGGAAAGAAACAATTACTTGCCTTTTAAGGTGGGAGACCTTTCTCTAAGCAAAGCTCCAAATATAATAACGCATGCCAAAACATTCCACATCCTCCTATATTTTTAAATATATTTTCAATAGAAAATCCCTAACTATTTGTGGTCCCATCATTAATGGGTACTGACTACCTAATGGGCCTTCTAAAGTGGACATTTTTACATTAAATAACTATACACTACTCTCTAATGGGCCTTATTCAAAGAGGATGGATGCATACATCAATTGAATAACTCCTAGGTAGCCTAAAGTAGGGAGGTTAGGGTAGGACCCTTGCAATGGACATGATCAAAAGTCTCATTGTTCTTCTAGCCTTGCATAGTACATAGTTCTTGAAACTTGTTCACTCCCAAAATTCGTTGAACTAATCACCAAGAATTATGACCCTTTACCATATGGTGTCCTCACCTCTGATGGACCATATATATTGTTTACTATAAAAATGAAATATCTCTATACTATGTTAGGAACATATTTGGGCTCAAAGGTCCTTTCCATGGAATAATGTAAGGAGATGTATATAATATTAACTATGGAGTAAAGGAAGAATAAGCTTACCAGACTACTACCTAAGCAAAGTTGTGTCATGATATAATCCCCTCCATATCAAACCAAATAATTCCTTCCTTGGATTAAAGAGTTCATATCTTTTTTCTCCATCATATTGGGAAGATATGATGACTCTGTCATTGATGAGGCAATGATAGTCCCTCTTGATCACTTTCATAGTCACCTAGTCCCATCCTTATGCTATGTTGAATCCATTACAACAAACATGAGGGAAAAACTTTCCTATTTCATCTCTGAGAAATTATTTAGGTACCCTTCATACCTTATCTATTTTTTTATATATATTATCAAATCGGTTCGTTATCTCACCTAGGGATGAAATTTCCAAAGGAAGGTCAATCTACTAGGTGTATTGATTATTTCTTGTTGGTTAGGAATATTGAATAGGACCATTCCTTGTTCAATTACATAAACAGGTTCATGTAGGCAACGTTCTCTATAATCAATGAGAAAGAACTAACTAGAATACCTAATGAAATTAAATCATATTCATATGCAAGTGTTCATCACATAAGAGGATACTAGTTCTTGGCAAAGGATTATACCATGATTAGGTTGTATGAGTCAAATATGGCTCCCTATAGGCTGTCTAAACTACTCACACCAAAAGTTTTTATTTTGGAATACATTAGGAATTTCTTGCATGTATATGAGGTATGCTTCACAAAGTTAAAAAACAAAAGCCATATAACCTACCCCATTGCTATGAATGGTTGAGATTGTCCCAATCACAAAGCGACTAGAGAAGTAGGCAAGATGTTGGAATGAATGGAATTTCCCTTATATATGTCATGGATGTATGGTACTCATTATGTAATATCAAAACTAAAGGGGAATGTGAGGCTTAGACCTAATGACTAGGAACATAGGCTTGCAAAGGAGAAACTAGTAAATCAACATTCCTAGATGCAGGGGAAATATATCATGGAAGCACTAGATGACCCCAATAAGGTAGTGGAACAATTTTTCCCTCCACTTCTTGACTGACATGATGTCCGAGAATATTTCACTTTCCATGGGCCTAAAAATTTGGTGGTTGTGGCTAAAGATATGAAATTTAAGGCCCTAATTGAGGAAATAAGGAAATACGTGTTGTAAGAAAATTTTGACAAGGGGAAGATGGGAACTTGGTGGAGGATGATTTCATTTTTGAAGGAAGAAATTTTTCCTTATGGTGAGCTACCCGAAGATAAAAAAAAATTCCTTGGTCTTTATGATAAGGTGCATATTTATGATGATGAATAATAAGAAACAAGCATTCCAAAATATGGGTAGAAAAAATGGCATAGTATAACTCAACCACATCAATGATTATCCTACCAACCAATAAAGTCTATCAAAAAGGTTTCCATATGCTCACCTCCATGGGATTCAAGGGTACTAGTGTGATAGGAAAGGATGAGGAGGGTATAATTGATCCCATACCTAGAGTTGAGAGGCCAAATAAATTGGGATTGGGGGAATATGTTGCAACTCCACCCACTAATAAGAAATAATTGCAATCCACTTGTGTACCATTAGGAGTAGGTCAAGTGGAGATCCATGAGGAAAATTTCCCCTTATAAGATAAAAACCCAACAAGATATCCTCCAAAGGCTAGAATGATATGGGATGAAGTGGAGAAAATAAATGAATAATATATGAAGAAGGATAAAGAAGATACAAAATCCAAAGAGAAACTCAATTTATAAATATCTTAGAAGTAGGAGGAAGAAAGAGAAACCATAACTATAGTAGCAGAAAAAGTAAGTGGAGAGACAATAGAACAAACCAAGGTTGCAACAGTAGGAGTACTAGTAAGTTCAAGAGGGGAAGTAGAAATAATATTATCACAAGGGGAAGAGGATATGGATATAGGGGAGCCAGAGGGGGATAAGAAGAGGAAGAGATAAGATGAGAAGAATGGAGGTAAATCACAAGAAAAAAAAAAATTAGGGATTATGAAGAAGAAGGGAAAGATGAAAATATTCTAGGGATGATATTTCTTGAAGCAGTTGGGGGTTCCTCCCATATGACTTATCCCACTCATTGCACCCCTACTCCATATAAGTTCTAAAAGTTTCATATTGTATCCATACTTGGAGGAATTCCTATCACACTTGGTGTTGAGACTTCTCAAGGGACTGGTTCCTCCATCCCCTTGTTGGAAAACATTCTACCCTTGAAATTCATGGGTCCTTTTGATATCATTAGGGAAGAAAAAGAGAATAATAAGAATATCAAGGGATCGATCTCAACTTTGGAGCCTGATGACCCACTTTCATAGTGTAGGTTTATCCCCATGTATGATGACTTCACATGTGAGCTCACCTTGACCACCTTTGAGCCCATAATTCTCAAACCCAGTGAAAAATTGATATCTAATAACTAGAGAGTATCCCAATCTAAAATTAAAAACTCTAAATTATCTCCCATTGATAACATCGAAATGGCCAAGAGCTCTAGCACTGTGGTCTATGATGGCTATGTCGAAGTTTCTTATGAGAATGATAAAATTAGGAGAAATTCAAGGTCTATATTCTTAGAGAACCAATGCTTGACCATGAAGGTGAAGGAATTCAAGGTATCAAATGGGGTAATAGAGGAAAAAAATTGTCTCCTTAGAGAAATATCCCCAAATAGCTACTAAGGTTGTTCATATTTTGAAATAAAAATAAGCGCAGATCAACAAAAACACTCCTAATAATTCAAAAATTGTTATTGGGAAAGCAACAATTGGAGGTAGAGGTTGAGTTTATAAACATAAATTAATGTTTCTTTGCATGTCTCGAAGAAATTTATTGTGGAAAGAACAACATCCCTCAAATAAGATTGGAGTGAAATTTCCTCATTGAGGGCATAAGTAGATGAGGAAAAATCATATATTTCCACTTTAGAATTCAAACTTAGCCAAGAACAACAAAGGAATTTACCTCCATCTCCCATACATGTTGTGACTAAGGATCCAGATATCAAAATCAATGGAGGCACAAAAGAAAGGAATTGACTAGGGAGGTAGAGGAATGGAAGGCTAAGTATTAGGAAAGTGAGTAGGAAATTATTTCCACGCAATATTTGGTGGATAAAAGAAAAGAGGACATAAAGAAATAGGCCCAAAGGCTAGATGAGACACAAAATAAGTTAATTGAAAAAAAATCTAAATTTTCTACCATCCAAAGTGAAGTGGACACTTGGAAAGAAAAGTATGAAAAATCCCAAGAGGAAGCAAAGTTTATCACCAAGATCAGAGGCATAAAAGCTTCCATGTGGGACTTCTCCATGAAATACATGCCACATCTCATACAAAAACTAGAGTTCTATCTAGAATTTGATTAGCTACATCAATGAATGAGGTATTTTTTGGATGAAAGTCAAGAGGAGGTGGTAAACAAGGCACACATTGTAGAAGAGGTAAATAAGGTTTTGAAATCTACCCCCAATAAGACTTTGAAATCATTAGGGGTTAATGATAAAACCTAAATGTGGATGGAAACCAATCCCTGTGTAGCCAAGTTGAGGAATTGGAGGACTATGTATTAGAAAGATAATGTCATAGATTCCTGGATCTCCATTTTCATGAATTCCATGACTTACCTATAGTCATGTGGGCTACCCTCCCCTTGGGATTATCAATTCATTTTGCATATCCTAGAACACTATGATGAAATAATGGATAGCTAAGAAAAAAAAATTATTCATGGAAGACCAAGGGGTTGCACCGATGGCATAAAAAAAATTGGAGCATGTCTAGTCATCCCTCTCAATATGGACCATAACAAAAGGACTCCTTTGAAGCCTATCTCCCATGGATTTTACTATGAAAACTAATTTGGATAAGGCTTTCCAAAATTTGAGAGGCAGTATAAAATTGAATGAAAATCAATTGTAATGGTTAAGCATGGTGTATGAACACGCCGCCAATAGATTGAACCCACCAATACATTGACCCAAACTCCACAAAGTTCAGAATAGGTGAGGGGAGACACTTTTAGTAAAGGAAAGAGAGAAAAATAGTGGCCTAATCATTTTTAGTTATTTTTCACACAAGTGGCCCTAATCTCTCGGCATCGTCATCTTGTAGTTGGTTAATCCACTCACTAACCCTAATATTGAGGATTAGTTGGTAACCTAAAAATAGGCCCCAAGGATTATAAAAGAATACCTTAGAAGCAAGTCAAAATATCAAGCATTTTCATATTGGTAGGTTGCATAATTTTCAAGGGAGTTCATTAAGCATTTGTGTCCTAGGGATTGGGGTTAGGGATCATCAACATTGTTTTCAATCTTTCTTTCTTTCTCATTATCCTTTCTCCTTGTATGCACTATTTATAGCTCTGGCTTGTGAGAAGGAAAGAAAGAGGCCTGAGACTAACACTTTATAGTCCTCATTTGGTGCCTTTCATTGTAATCCAAATAGATATTGAATTTATTGTGTAGTCAAGACCAAAACAAAGTTGCGACTAATGAAATAATAAGATTCAAGAAAGCTATGCTATTTTCCTTTCATATTTTTTCTTTCACGGTGTTGAATAAATCAACAGATTTTTTCCCCTTACCTATTTTATTTGTTGTCTCATGAACATGTTTAATAGGAATGTATGGTTTTCCGTCTTTTTATATATGTGATTCATTTTCTACTTAGTTACCTTCTAAAGATTGTAATCATGATTAAGGAACACATCTCACACCGTTTTTTATATAGTATGTCTGGGAATTTTGAATAGTTTGTTTCCTCAATTATTTTAAAAATATCACGACATCTTTTCAAATCCATAACAGAGATTAACTCCATGAAACATTGATATTTGTTGTAAATCAATTTTAACTTCATATATTAATAGGTAGTTCTTAGGTGATAGACAAGGAATTTTTCCCTAGGAAATATTGAGGTTACCTTCCCTCTCACTTGAGAACTGGCTTGAAGGTCTCAAGTGGAACAAGAAGGCGTATCCTACACACAATGCCTTGGCATTTGGCCCCTTTGCGAAGAGGGAAAAACATGGGGGGAAACACTTGGAAAATCAAGTGGTATTGATGATAAGTCTATTTGGTGAGTGGTTATAGGAGTAGGGGAAAGAGAAACAAGGTCGTAAAGGTGTTGGTACCGATTCAGGTGAGGAGTTATATTCTAAGAGGAAGAAGAGAAACTCAATGATCAATATTAGCATTGAGACTGAGATGGTATAATGAAACCATAACATAACTCAAGTACCTTTTCATGTAGAAGTGAAGGTAGACATCAAACCATATGCAAGAGAAGTAAATTCCATCGGGTTGAGCCAATGTTTACATTGGATGCATGTGTATTTTAGTGTACATGAAGTCATTGAAAAGTAGAGAATTGCATTTTCCCGCTTGAGGCTTAAAGGTCGTTCCTTGACATGGTGGGAAAGTGATGTTGATAGTAGAGAACTTGCATAAGAGACATCAATACTAGTTGGGAAGTGTTCAATGACATGATTAAAGATCTATTCTACCCAATTGGTTATGTGGAGAATTATAATATTGCATGGCACTATTTTAGGTAGAGGCGGGGACAATGTTTGGAAGAATTCACCACCAAGTTCAGGAAGAGAGCCCATTTAGTGGGGAGTCTCTCTCAAAATACTAGAGATGATAATGAAGTACTTGGGGTCCTTTCTCCCTCATATTTAGATGCAATTAATTCTCTTCAATACCAAATCACTTGATGAAGAAAGTGTCCAAGAACAATACCTTGAAGGGGACAAATGAAAATAGAAGTTTGGAGCACACAAGAAAACAAAACCATAAGAGAAACAACAAAAAAGGAATAGAAAGTACAAGTGGGTTGCAAATAAAATTGTAGCAATGATGTAAGAAACAATACCTCCCACCAAGGATTGCAAGTCTTCAGAGAAAAAGGGGCACACCGAGGAAAATTGCAAGAAATCACACCCTGACAAATTCCCCAAGCACCTCTAGAAGAAGAAAGAAAATAAATCCTTAGTAGATATAGGTGTAGAAGAAAGGGTGTACAATACTTAATATATGGATGGGAAAATTAGTTGCACTACCATATGGAAGGAGGTATCATTGGTCAAGCTACAATCCCAAGAAGGAGAAATAGATCACTGCATTGTTTCACATCAAATTCCACACGAGATAAGCTAAAGTGGATTTCTTTTTTGATCCTAGTTTGTAATCAAATTTGATTTCTAAACAGTTAGTCGAGAATCTTGGAATAGAGACTCATGATCATTTTCATCCATATTCCTTGGGATAGGTGTAACATACACAACCACCCACAGGCTGACCACATTGCTTCAAAACTCGCTTCTAAACTAATTTCGAATTCTGATAAATTTTTAATTAATAAAGAGGCATGAAATATTCACATGTAGAGATAAAGATTCATGATACAACATAAAATAAATGAATATATTTCCATACAGGACAATAACTATCAAGAAGGCACATTATAAACATGAATCTCACAGATAATAATTAATACACAACGAAATAAATATACAGGTAAATAAAACCATGACAGAGAGCACTTATATTTAATGAAATGAATCACCAACTGGTTGCAGACCAAGGACGTTCCACCCAACCATAGACACTATTGTTCCAAGTCTCAAATAAAATGTCACCCCCAAGCTAGGGCTATGAATCCACAAGGAAAGTTCCAGGGTGTCACTCATCTTCCCAACCTAATCATCACTCAATCTCTCACGGGCTTCTCAACACACACAACAATCCAAAGTACATCAACTCTCTTCTATCCATCTTGCAAAACCCAAGAGAATGGAATCCCTTCTCTGCCACACAGTCCCTCAGGCTATCCACCACCTTCCAGGGCTCCAATGCATCTAGTCAATAATCTCCATGTCGTGACTCTCAGGATTCACAGATGTGAGCAAAAATTAACACATGCCAAAGCATCTCATACATGCAAGCATTAATTCATGGTTGGAATACACCAACAGTTATTACAACCAACAAAACCATGGCTCCTCTCCAACCAATCGTTTTTCTTTCCCAAGCAAAGATAAACAATGAATGATGAATGAGGAGTCGGTTAAAGAATGAATGGAGAGAGAACATAATGAAAGGTGTGAACAATGAACAATAAGTGAGTGAACCCCAAAACAGACCAAAGACAGGTTTATATATTTCTTAGAATTAAACAACCACATCGCCTTCCCCCAAGAAGCTCATGTAACTAATATTCTCCATTAAAACAAAAATGGGTAAATAAAATATAAAATAAATACTTATCCCCTCAATCCCCCTCTCTTGTGGAATCATATCCCCCTATAACTCTTTTCCTTGTTCATCTAGCAGCCAATGCTGTATTTATTATTAATAATGATCAAAACATTACATTTCCTAGGCACACTGGCCTCTTTTAATTGTTTGGGCACTCTGGCCTTTCATAAATAAAATAAAAATACATTATTTAATATGGGGCTCAAAATCGGGGTATTATACTAGGTGAGGCAAGGTGTGGAGTTAAGAGTAGTAAAATAGTGCAAGTTCAAGTTTTTCATGAATCATAACTTTGTAGATGAAGTGGAAGCATATGTAGTCCCATTGTATGTGTGTTGAGTCATCTTGGGAAGCCCATACCTTTATGTGAGAGATTTCATCTTCAAGAGGATGGAAAACCAATATCAACTTGTCAAATATGGGAATGATTTCGCCATAAATGCACACAAGGGCAAGGCCAAACTCTCTTTAGTCAGTGCTCACTAAGTAAGGAAAATAATTGACATTACCAAGAATTTTTATTTTTTTTTCTTGAGAGAGAAGAAGAAGAAAGGAGAAACCTACAATGAAGTGGAGATGAAGGCATCCTTGGAAGGATGTGATAATAATTAATGCTAGCAAATCCAACAATTGATCAAATCTTATAAAGAAATGTTTTAGGAAGCTCAAGGGATCCCACCCAAGAGAGAGGTTGATCATGAGATTCAATTGTTTCTAGAGTCTCCAGTGCCAAACATCGGGTTGTATAGACAAAGCATTCTAGAAGCAAACGATGTGAAGCAACAATTGCAACAATTGTTAGCCTTAGGGAGTCATAAGGCCCAACACATTATTGTGTGGTTCACCATCATAATGGTGCCCCAAAAGCATAGATGCTAGAGAATATGCATTGACTACCATGCCTTGAACAAATCCACCATCAAGAACATATATCCACTACCACGAATTTACTACTTGTTGGATTAGCTGCAACAAGTTATATTCTTCACTAAACTTGACTTAAAATCAGGTTACAATCAATTAAGGATCAACGTAGAAGATTTGTGGAAGACAACATTCAAGACAAGGAAAGGTTTGTATGGATGGTTAGTTATGCCTTTTGGTTTATGTAATACACTTGCAGATTTCATGTGCTTGGTGAATAATGTGATGTGTCTATTTATTGACTCATTTATAATAGTATATCTATATGAAATACTAATCTTCAGTAAGAGTTGGAAAGATCACATCTCACATATGACCCAATGAGTAGAGACACTGAAAAATAATCCACTGATAGAAAATTTGAAAAAATGTGCATTTGGAAAAAATTCATTGATTTATCTTGGACACTTGATTGATGGAGAAGCACTAAGGGCGGATCTTGATTAGATTGTAACATCAACCAATGAAAAATTCCTACTAGTTTGATGGAGGTAAGGATATTTATGGAAGAAGCTCAATAGTTGAGAAAGTTCATAGCAAACAATAGTTGCACCATTGCATGCCATGACCACCAAAGGGGAGAATTTATATTGGGGAAAGCCACAACAATGATCCTTCAAAGCACTAAAAAGGAAGATCAACAATGTGTCAGTTCTAGTAATGCCCAATTTGCAATTTCCATTTGAACTATAAATAGATGTAAGAAGACATGCTTTAGGAGAAATGCTTATGTGAGGAGGAATATTGGTATATTATCATTTAGAATTGTTTCATGGAGTAGTGTTGGACTACCCCACATATGACAAAGAAATATCCACTATTGTGCAAGTAGTGAAGAAGTGAAAGAACTATATTTTGGGGAAAGAGACCATCATCCACACCTACCATCAACCTCTGCAGTACTTGCAAATCCAAAGAAAAATGTAGTAAGTGAAGCATTACAAATGGATAATATTCCTTCAATAATTCCATCTACTCATAAAGTACAAGAAAGGGGCTACAAATAGGCTTGTATACATGCTTTCACAACCGCAACTAAATAATATTGTAGCAATCGGTGTGCTAATGCAGCTCAAACCCTTCACTCATGATCTCTTGAGTGAGAACTATCGAAGAGACAAATATTTTGAAGGAACATAACAACAATTGAAATAAAGATCGATCATTGATGAGGAAGGGAATGAATACCATCTCTAGAATGGGTTCTTGTACAAGCTAGACAAATTATGCATACCATAGGACAAAATGACTTAGTTGATGAGAGAATCTAACACTTCCAAGATAGCTAGTCATCTTGGTGTTAAAATAATTAAAAAGTACCTAGGCAAGTGTTTCTCATCACCTAGGAGCCTAAGGGGTGCGAAAATGCCTAATGTGGACCCTAGTCATTTAATTTATGAGATGTAAATTAATAGGTCACTTTTTGAACTTAGGAAAAGTGGGTGAGTTAAGTGATTTAATCTCCACCACTCATCTCATCCAATCTCAGTCATTGGATTAGATGACCTTTCACCTTCCACTCATTGAGTCGATTAGGATAAGGAGGGCGCACCCATTTTGGGTTGTTAAACGAATTTTTGAGAGAGAAAGAGAAAGAGAAAGAGAAAGAGGAGAAATCAAGCAAGAGAAGAGAGCAAGTTGTTGAGCATTGGCACACATTCCAAGGAAAGGTACAACATGAAAATTGAGGCAGAGGGTACAACCAGCAAACAAGTTGTACAGTATGGATTTCGGGAGGCCATAGAGATGAGAAAGGTACAGTCCGTACAACAGAGAGAGTGCATGTATTTCAAGGAAGTTTGTCACATATTTCGAGGGACATTTATTGCTATAAAATTTGTACAACAAACCCAGATTTGAGGGCACGATTTTCTAGACATCCATACAACATTTATTGTTGTAACAATCATACAGTGGTACATATTTCTTGCACAAAAATCGAGGAGCTGATTTGGAGGTTGTTCTGAAGGAGATTTGGATCAATTTTTCGAAGATAAGTTTGTGAAATTTTTGTTGTAAAATTTATGTTGTAACAGAAGATTTCTTTGAGCTCTGAAATAATAAAAATTCCCTCTCTCACTTGTTTTCCCCTTGTGGGTTTTTCCAGGGTCACTGTTAGACCAAAAATCTCTATGAATTTAATTTTTTGAATATGGTGTTGTTGATATAAATGTATTTATGCATTCAATGTTGTTTAGAATCCTCATGTTTCAGTTTTGAATTTTTTTTTATATGCTGAGTATTTATGGTTGTCATAAAATTGGGTTTTGGGCATTAAACATTGAGAAAAAACGGCGAGACTTGAAACTGGGTGGGGTCTGAAAATTTACATGGTATCAGAGCTGAGTTGAAGAGAAGTGCATATTTAAATCAACAATACAGAGAGTGGGACAGAAGCTACTTCACCGAACATGTTTTGAAATTTTTATTTTTCAGCAGGGAAGGGTCAATGGCTACTGGTTTAAGGGTTGAGGACAGACTTGATGGGGCAGTAAATTTTGGTGCTTGGAAGGAGAGAATAATGTTTCTTCTATAGGAGAGTGAGTTATGGGACATTGTTGAGAAATCTAGAACAAACCCAATAACATACCTACAGATGCTACTCTTCTAGCATCCTATAACAAGAAGAGTATCAAGGCTAAAATAATCATCCTTGATTCCATCAAGGACCATTTGATTCCTCATGTGAGAGGGAAGACAAACTCCTATGAGATGTGGGAGTCCTTGACGAAGTTGTATCAAAGTAAAAATTAGAACCGGAAGATGGTTTTGAGAGAGAAACTGAAAAGCATTAGAATGACCAAGGCTGAAAATGTGGTGACATATCTTACTAGGTTGACACAGGTAAGAGATGAACTTGAAGTTGTTGGGGAGGCCATTCTTGACAGTGAACTTGTGAGGACAACATTGAATTGAGTGACCAAACAATGGGTTTTTTTTGTTGAGGGCACTGTGGCTAGGGAGAATCTTCTCAAGTGGGAACATCTTTGGGATGAATTTATTCAGGAGGAAACTCGAAGAGGTTATGTGCATGGAAGTTCATCTAGTGGTAATGATGAGGAGAATGTGGATATTTTTGCTAATAGAAAGAAGAAGTTCAAAAAGGGTCCTAAGGGAGGAAACAAACCAAAGAGTGAAGGAAAGAAGGACATGAGAAAAGTCAAGTGTTTTGCATGTCACAAGTTTGGGCACTATGCGAGACAGTGTCCTAATAAGAAAAAGAAGCAGACAACAACTTCAGTAGAGGTGCAAGAGTTTTCCACCAATTTCGATAAGGAGTTTTCCTTAGTGGTGTGTCTTTCCACTAGAGCCACACATTCCAATGTTTGGTATATTGATAGTGTTGCCTCTCGCCATATGAAAGGTGTTTGTGAGCATTTGACATATCTTACACAAATTGGTGATCTTGAGGTAGTGCTCGGAGATGACTGGGTGGTCAAGGCAGTTGGTAGTGGGACAATATCATTTCAGAGGGAGTCTCAACCTCCCATGTTGTTGAGAGATGTCCTATATGTTCTTGGCTTGAAGAATAACTTGATTTCAATTTCTACTATTGAGGAGAGGGGATATGAGGTGTTGTTCCGTGATGGAAAGGTGCTCCTATTTCCCAAGGGGTCCAGTATCACTTCACCCAAAGTGATTGGGACTTGAGATGAGAAGTTGTACAAGCTCAAGTTTCAACCAGCTAGTGCATTGTATCATACTACTGGCAACAATGATATTTGTGAGCTATGGCATCAGAGGATGACCCATTTGCATCATGGAGCTCTGAGGATACTGAGGGAGATTGTGAATAGAGTGTCAGAGTTCAGTATAGAGCACTGGGAGTTATGAAATGGGTGTGCTTTGGGAAAGTACATCAAGACTGTTTTTCCAAGCAATGACGGTAAAGCAACAGGTATACTTGATCTGATTCATTCTGGTGTTTTTGGTCCTAAGTCTTATGCATATTTGAGTGGTTTCTTGTACTATGTCATATTCATTGATGAATTCTCTCAGAAGTCTTGGATTTTCTTTATGAATACCAAAGGACAGGTCTTCAATCGGTTCCAAGAGTTTAAGGCTCTTGTGGAGAACCAGATTAAGAGGAAAATCAAAGTATTGAGGATAGATAATGGGGGTGAGTATACCTCCAAGGAGTTTAATGACTTATGTGTAGGAGAGGGTATCAAGAGGGAGTTGATTATTCCTTACAACCCACAACAGAATGGGGTTTCTCAGAGGAAGAACATGGCCATAGTTGGGGCTGCAAGAGCCATGTTGCATGATCAGGGGATGCCACTTTTTATTTGGGCTGAGGCATGTTACACTGCAGTTTATCTGCAGAACAAGAGTCCACACAGAGAATTGGGGGATAAGACTCCTAAGGAGGCTTTCTTTGGGAAGAAGAATGAGGTTGGGCACTTTAGGATTTTTGGGTGCCTTACATATTCACATGTCCCTTTTGAGAAGAGGACAAAGATAGAACCCACGACAGAAAATGGGATTTTTGTTGGGTATAGCGAGACTTCAAAGGCTTTCCGCATATACATCCCTTCCTTGAGGAAGACAGTTTTGAGAAGGGATGTGAGATTTGAGGAGGATACATCCTTTAGGAAGTCACGATGGGCTAAGAGGGGTGAGCAGTCATCACCTCAGATTTAGGTGAGTCCAAAACATACTTCAGTGACACAGAGTTCAGGTCCACCAGTTTCAGTGACGATTGATCTACATGTTACTGGGCCACAGATGTCAGGATCACAGGTTACTGGTCCTTAGGTTTCAAGATCGAGTGCTCTAGATTCTACTTCAAGTTCACAGTATTCAGGTGATGGGATTGAGCAGGGGGAGTCCCCTCCACAGGGAACTACTTCAGAGAGGAGGAAGCCCAAGTGGATTCAGGACACTCTAAGAGAGGCATAGGTATCTGTGGGGAATCCCAGATAGGCTGAGAGAGAGAGTAAACCTCCTGAGATATTTTGCAGCTATATTACAATGGTGAGCAACATCAGGGAGTATGAGCCTTCCACTTTTGAGGAGGTTGTTGGTGGACAGGTTTGGAGAGATACCATGATGGAAGAGTACAGTTCCATCATGAAGAATGATTTTTGGGAGATTGTTCCTATACTTGAGGAGAAGTCAGTGGTGACTTCTAAGTGGCTTTACAAACTCAAGTATGTTGCATATGGTAGCATTGAGAAGTAGAAAGCTTGTTTTGTGGCTCCAGGGTTCTCATAGGTTGAGGGAGTTGACTATGATGAGACCTTCGCTCTGGTTGCTAGATATACCTTGATCAGGGTAGTGATCTCTATTACGGGAGAGATGGGTTGGAAGATCCATCAGATGGATGTGAAGACCGCATTTTTGAATGGTATCATACAAGAGGAGGTGTAAATTGAGAAGCCATTGGGATTTGAGGTGCATGGGAGAGAGTCTCATGTGTGCAGACTAAAGAAGGCATTGCATGGGTTGAAACAAGCTCCCAGAGTTTGGTATTCTAGGATTGATGCCTACTTGTAGCAGTTGGGCTTCGAGAAGAGTGAGGCAGATCCCAACCTATACTTCATTATGGTTGGAGAGGAGCCTCTCATACTCTTTCTATATATTGATGATATTTTCATTACAGGGGCTGAGAGACTCATTACTAGTTGCAAGGAGAGCCTTGCTTCATAGTTCGAGATGACGGATATTGGACTGATGCATTATTTTTTGGGGTTGGAGGTTTGGCAGGAGCCTGGACACATCTTTCTGGGATAGGGGGAGTATGCTTGTGAAATTATGAGAAGATTCTAGATGGAGGATTGTAGGCCCATGACCACACCCATGATTACTTACTGGAAGAAGCTTCATGCCTCTGAGTCACAGTTGGTTGATCCCACTTTATATCGTCAATTGATCGGTTCATTGATGTATTTGGTCAATACCAGACCAGATATTTGTTTTGTTTTCAACACTCTTAGTCAGTTTATGGTGGAGCCTAGGAGAGTGAATTGGGTGGCAGCAAAACATGTGCTCAGGTATCTTTGTGGTATATTGGATTATGGCTTGGACTATCTGAGAGGGTATGGAGTTCGATTGGTGGGCTATACTAATTCAGATTGGGCAAGATGTGTCAATGTCAGGAAGAGTACTTCTGGATGTTGTTTCAGATTGGGCTCAACAATGTTGTCTTGGTTCAGTCGGAAGCAAAAGTCAGTGGCTTTGAGTTCTACAGAGGCTGAGTATATGGTTGTCAGTCAAGCTATTTGTGAGGCTCTTTGGCTTCGCAAGTTGTTGGTGGGATTATTTGGTGTGCAGTTGAGACCCACTATGATTTACTATGATAATCAGAGTTGTATCAAACTCTCTGAGAATCCAATTTTTCACGTAGGTATAAGCACATTGAGATTCAATATCACTTCATCCGAGATTATGTTCATAGAGGAGAAGTTGAGATACAACATATATCTACAGATGAGTAGATTGTAGACATACTCACTAAAGCTTTGGGAAAATGCAAGTTTGTGTTTTTCGGGGATAAGCTTGGAGTGGTGAGTAACACCTTCCTTGGTAAGAGGGAGTGTTAAAAATAATTAAAAAGTACCTAGGAAAGTGTTTCTCATCACCTAGGCACCTAAGGGGTGGGAAAATACTTAATGTAGACCCTAGTCATTTAATTTATGAGATGTAAATTAAAAGGTGACCTTTTGAACTTAGGGAAAGTGGGCGAGTTAAGTGATTTAATCTCCACCACTCGTCTCGTCTAATCTTAGTCATTGGATTAGATGACCTTTCACCTTCCACTCATTGAGTTGATTAGGGTAAGGAGGGTGCACCCATTTTGGGTTGTTAAATGAATTTTTGAGAGAGAAAGAGAAAGAGGAGAAGTCGAGCAAGAGAAGAGAGGAAGATGTTGAGTATTGGTGTGCATTGCAAGGCAAGGTATAGCACATAAATCGAGGTAGAGGGTACAACCAACAAACAGGTCGTACAATACAGATTTCGTGAGGCCGTACAATTGAGAAAGGTACAGTCCGTATAGCATAGTGAGTGCATGCATTTCAAGGAAGTTTGGCATAGATTTCAAGGCACATTTATTTCTATAAAATCTATACAACAAACCCATATTTGAGGGCACGATTTTCTAGACAGCTTGTATAGCATTTATTTTTGTGACAGTCATGCAGTGGTACAAATTTCTTGCATAGAAATCGAGGAGTTGATTTGGAGGCTGTTCTGAAGGAAATTTGGCTCAATTTTTCTGAGATAAGTTTGTGAAATTGTTGTTGTAAAATTTCTACTGTAACAGAAGATTTCTCTGAGCTCTGAAATAACAAAAATTCCCTCTCACTGGTTTTCCCCTTGTGGGTTTTTCCAGGGTTATTGTTAGACCAAAAATCTCTATGCATTTAATTTTCTGAATATGGTGTTGTTGATATAAATTTATTTCTGTATTAAATGTTTTTCATAATCCTCATGTTTCAGTTCTGAAATTTTGTTCATATGCTGAGTATTTATGGTTGTCATAAAACTGGGTTTTGGGCATTAAACATTGAGAAAAAACAATGAGACTTGAAATTGGGTGGGGTCTGAAAATTTACATTTGGTGTGACAGAGATAGTGGTAAATCTATAGAGGTGTGTGTTTTGGCCAAATATACAAGAGAAACTACCAATATTTGTTAGGGGTTATGTCCTTTGTAGCACTAACAAGCCTAAGAATAGGAAACTTGGGCTCTACATGCCACTGCCCATACTAAGTAGAGCTTGGGAGAGTATCTCCATGGACATTGTTGGAGGTTTTCCTATGTCTTGGAGAGACTGTGATTACTTGTTTGTAATTCTAGACCGATTCAACAATATCTTTGTGCTCATTTCTTGCAAAAAGACTATCACTAGACAAGACACATTGAGTTGTTCTTCACACATGTGGGTACATTTTGGATTGTCAAGCTCCACCATATCTAACTGTGATAGCAGGATCCTAGAAATATTTTGGAAAACATTTTGGGAAATGATGGATACCAAGTTGAGGTATTCCACTGCATTTCATCCCTAAAGCGATGGACAAACTAAATTTGTTAACCAAACATTGATGCAATTGTTGATAGGTTATAATAGAAAGCATGAAACATGGGATGAGTAGCATGTGTACATTCAACACTCATACAATCAAACACTCCATTCTTCCACAAACAAATCAACTTTTGAAATTTGCTTCGATTGTCTACCTCCCTCACCTTTTGACATTGTGTCTGGACAAAAAAAGGAAGAAGCAAAGGTACAAGGAGAAGAGAGGAAGGAAAGCATATTCACGGAAAGGATATGATAATTCCACTTGAAAGCATAGGAGCAACATGAGAAAAGAAAATAGCAGTTTAAATCGATATATGAACAACACATAGAAGATCATAAGTTTTTCATTGGAGACATGGTGTGGCTTTACCTACACAAGTAACCCCTAGAAGGAGCAATGAAGAAACTCAAGACCCTAATATATGGACTTTTCGACATCATTGAGAAAGTAAATGAGAATGATTTTATATTGAGACTTCCTAATGTGTAGATTGGTTATGTGATGAATGTAGAGCATATGAGTTTGTTCGATCCTTCCATGCTGGATAGAGAAGAGAACCATCAGGCTCTTCTCACCATAGAAGATTTTGTAGGATAATATCCTTGAAGAGTTAGAGGAGGATACAATCCTACAGAGAAAGGAATGGGTGACTTGCAAAGGATAGCAAGATATATGGCGCATCAAGGGAAAACACCAAGGAGAGAAAAATGGTATGAGAGGAACTAAGTTGAAATCAAGTTCTGTCACCTATCCTTGAAGCTTTTGGGGACCAAAATCCCCCCAGTGGGGAGGTGTGATCCAAACTAGATTTGCATAAAATCATCAAATGGTTAATGTCTCAAGTGAAGAAAATATGAGGTACTATGAGGTTGCCAACTAGGTCTATCTTTAACCTGATATTGGCTCTAAGTTTCAACTGTCAAACTGTTCTTTGCTGCTATATTATAGCAGCAAACAATTCATGAAGTTTTATGCTTCATTGTTATGATTATATGTGCATTTAAGTTGCCCTTGCATGTAGTTTTAGTAACCCAATAGTTAGCACATGCATACCTTAATAAATATAACACACCTCTAGATATTTAGAACCATATAATGCTGATTTAAACTCTAGCATGCATGAAATTAGGACACAAGTGTTTTTGTTCAACATGACCATGGATAAAAAAACCCCTGGGAAAACTAGTTTGGAATATAAGTCTATATAAGTGATGTAAGAAGTATGAGATACAACAAGTACACTAAACAAATTACCCTGATACAATGGAAGCTCCTCTCAAGATGTTATGAAGGTCCAAGAAGATGAATCTACCCAAACATGGTGCACCCTCTTCACTTGTTGTTCTATCTCACTCAAACCTTGCGCCCTTGCTCCTTGTTTCCTTGAAGAAGAAATACTTGCACACAAATATTATCTTGTGTGCTACCTCTCCAACAAAACAAACCAATCTGGACTTTGACAAGGCTAGATCATCCCCACTAGGTGTGTGCCCTCCTCCTATAGCGCGTCCTCCTCCAAGCAAGTATGAACACCACTAAATAATGAGATTCTAAGCTTCCTAGAGCTCTCCATGGAAGGAGTCTCCCTTTATTCCCTCATCCATAGCTTCCATTCCCATATCCATTTCTCTCCTCTAGCTCTCCAAGTGAACAAAAGAGTGAATGAGCCTCCTTAGGCCCTATGCACCCCTCTTGAACCTTCCTAAGGAAACCTAAGAGATGGATGGATAAGATCTCTCCATCCATTCTCTAATCAAAGGTTGAGATCATCCCACAATAATGTCACTCACAAACCCACTTTGGGTTAAGTTCCCTAAGTTCACTTTATGTCCCCTCATTCACCCACTTAGTGATTAATTAGTCACTTTTTCCTTAAGTGACAAAAAATCAACTTTTTTACTTAAGTGAAGTCAAAGTTGCATTAAACATAAAGTACAAGGTACATAGTCCCAATGTATTTCCCACTTGTGGTTAGAGACTCAAAACCACAAGGGGACCACTTCCCAAGGTACCCAAATCTCAACACTCCATGTTACCGAGGAAAGTGTTTCTCACCAAAACCATCTTGTCTTTGAACTAGACATGCTTTCCCCTTGGCAAGGCCTTGGTCAGAATATCTGCAACCTACTCATCATTCAGAATATATTGAAACTGTACTGCCCCTCATTGAACCCAATCTCTGATGAAGTGGTATATGATCTCTATATTCTTCGACCTGTCATGGAAAACTGGATTCTCAGAGAGTTTGATACAACTCTGATTATCGTAGTGAATGACAGTCGGAAGAAAATCATGACCAAATAATCCTACCAGCATCTTACGAAGCCAAATGGCCTTGCAAACAAACCAATGGTCATTTCTTAGAAAATTCTTAAGATGCTGGTACCTCCATTCTCAGAAAATAGTGCATCAAACCAATGTCACTCATCTCAAACTCTAATGCAAGTCCTAGTTTGCACTCAGCTATGAGATTCTTTGCTTTCGTGATGAACAAGTCATCCACATACAAAATGAGAATGAATGTGTCCTCACATTTAATGATGTAATAGAGGTTAGGATCAACGTCGCTCTTCTCAAATCCCATCTAAAGAAAATATGTGTCAATGCGCGAATACCTCTGGGAGCTTGCTTCAGACCATACAATGCCTTTCTCAAAAGGCACACGTGAGACTCTCTCTCACTCACCTCGAACCCCTGTGGTTGCTCGATGTACACCTCCTCCTCAATAAAAAATGTGGTATTTACATCCATTTGATGTATCCTCCAACCCATCTCTGTCGCTATGGAAATAATACTCCTAATGGAGGTAACCGGTGCGAGTGTCTCATCATAATCAACTCCCTCTACCTAAGAGAATCCACATGCCAAAAATTGTGCCTTGTGTTTCTCTATGCTGTTATCTACAACATACTTGGCCTTGTACAACCATTTCAAATTCATAACTGACTTCCCCTCTAACCTCATAACCACCTCCCAAACATCATTGTGCATAATGGAGTCATACTCCTCCAGCATGGCCTCTCGCCAAATCTGCTGGTCAACTGCCTGCACAAATTTCTGTGGCTCCACATCTAAGATGCTCGTCACCATCGCCAAGTAGGACCCAAGCCTCTTTGGTGCTTTTCTCTCTCTGAATTGTCTCTTGGGCTCTCCTACATTTTCCTTGCCCTCCTTTAGGGTCTGTTGAAACCATCTCGGTTTCCTCTTCCCTGAAGTAACCAAGGGAGAAGTCAGATCTCCTCGCCCAAGTGTCTCTACCTCATATCTAATCCCAAGACTTTGAGATCTTGAAGCCTCTACACCCTCTTCCTGAACCCCCTGTGACTGTGAACCTGAAGTTTCGCAAGGTGACCCTGTCACCCCTGAAACTGGTGTACCAGACACCTAAGGTTGTGCTCCCTCTGAAACATCAATCGGTGCCTCTGCATCATCCTTGATACTGCCTCTCGACTCGAGAGACCTAAGGAAAGATCTACCCTCCTCAAATATAACATCTCTGCTCACCACCACTCTCCACTGTGATGGAATGTAAATCTAGTAGGCCTTTGAGACCTCTAAGTATCCAACTAGAATCCCCTGTTGGGTTGTGGGGTCTATATTTTTCCTCCTCTCAGGGGGGACATGAGAATAAGTCAAGCAACCAAAAATCCTAATGTGCTCAACATCGGGCCTCCTACCAGTGAAGGCCTCCTCATGAGTCTTCTTCCCCAAAATCCTGTGGGCACTCATGTTCTGTAGATAAACTGTAGAAACACTCTCCTCAACCCAAAGGTATAGAGGCAAACTCTGATCATGTAACATAGATATCGTTGCACCTGTAATCGCTCTATTCTTCCTCTCGGCAACCTTGTTCTGTTGGGGGTTGTAAGGCACGGTCATTTGTCTTCTGATCCATGCCTGGGAACATAAGTCTACAAAATTTGTGGAGGCATACTCAAATCCATTGTCTAACTGCAAGACCTTGATCTTCTTTCTAGTCTGGTTCTCCACAAGAGTTTGAATTCTTGGAACCTCTTAAAGACCTCACTCTTGTCCTTCAGAAAATAGATCTAGGTCTTCCTAGAGTGGTCATCTATGAATGTGAGATAGTACTCACAACCACTCAAGGACGCCCGAGACATGTGCCCACACACATCTGTGTGTACTAAATCCAGTACCCCAAATGGCATGTTGTCACTGCTGGGAAAAGAAGCCTTGGTAAACTTACCAAGCACACATCCTTATGCTCTGAACTGAACTGTGGCACTCATGTCACAGCCTCTCTCAGTCCTCCAAGAGCCCCATGATGAAGGTGTGTCATCCTCCGATGCCACAACTCACACAACTGACTGTTGTTTTCGCTACTCGTTGTCAAAGCATGTGGGGGTTGAAAAAGAAATTTGTATAGTTTCACAACCCTCTCTCCAATCACCTACCCTGAGGTGAGATGGGACCCCTTAGGGTGTATGCGGACCTATGTCCCTATTAAGGACACCTCAAGACCCCTATCCTGGAGGGTGGAAATTGATATCATATTTTTCTTCAACCCAGGGACATAGAGAACATCCATGAACGAAAGAGGTGCCATACTCTCCCTTTGAAAATTAATTGGGCCATGTCCAACAAATCTAACTATGGTGTCATCACCAAGAGAAATATCCATCCTGGCCTTTGTATCTCTCAGGTCAGTAAAATTCTCTCTAACACTAGTCATGTGGATCGAAGCCCCATTGTCTATGTACCAAATGCTAGGTCTCGTCTCAAATGAAGTGCAACAAATGAGGAAGGCACACTCCCTCTAAAACTATGCCTGAAACTCTTCCTCATCCGTTGTAGTTGTTGTGCCACCCAGATTCTTCATCCTGTTGGGACACTATCCAACATAGTGCCCCATCCTCTTACAAGAAAAGCACTTCACTTTGTTCATATCCCTCTTCTTCCCACTTCCACTCTCTCCCTGTGGCTTGGCCCCCCTCTTGGGACCTTGTCATGCACCTGTGTCAACCTTCTTCTTTCCCTTTGTCCAAAGAAAAAGGTCCTCATCACCCTTAGATATTCATTGTTGTCCTTAAGACCCCGAGCTGCATATCAACTCCTCTTGTACGAAATCATCCCAAAGTCTCTCCCAAGTAGGCATGACCTCTCGGGAAACAATGCCTTGTACAAATGAACCCCAAGGTTTGGAAAATTTGTCTTCACCATAAATTCTAGGTCCACAATATCTTTGAATGTTGCTAACTCATCTCTAATATGAGTGAATTTTCCAAGATATGAAGTGACTGACTCAGTCTTGAGCATCTGAATGCTCCTGAGTTTGTCCCACATAACCATCTTTCGGTTCTGGTTGGGACTCTGGTAAAGCTTGCACAAGGATTCTCATATCTCAAATGCATAGTCTTTACTAGTCAAGTGGGGTATAATGTGATCCCTCACTGCATCACAAATAGTATGTTTCACCTTGGTGTTTTTCTTCCTAAAATCTGCATCCAACAATGGTGATGGATCAGGTGCAGGAGGAATCCCCATGGGAGCTTGAACTATATCCCATAGTTCAAGATCCTCTAAGATGAAAATGATCCTGGTCTTCCAAGGGAACCAATTGCTAGCTCTGGCTATCCTATTCTCTGCCTGCATCTGAGATACTGACATATCTTCCTACTAAACTCACATGGATGCTACAACTGCAAAAGAGCACAACCTCCATCCTGTCAACATGGGTGTGAAAAGAGACAATCAAACTACAACCTCACTCATGAAAAAACAGGTGTGAAAAGAGGTTGTGCAAAATCAACCTCACTCCTAGCAATATAGGTGTGAAAATAAGTTGTCCAACTCAACCTCACTCCTATCCAATAGGTGTGAAAAGAGGTTGAAACTAGATCCAACAACAGTCCTACAATTGTCCTACAAATCACTACCAACAAGCTGCTACAAATCATTGTCAACAAGCTGTCAAGAAATATGTCCACTAGCTGTCAAGAAATCTGTCCACTAGCTGTCAAGAACTCTCCACAAGATGTTGTCCAAAATTAGCAATACTTAGCCACCAAGGCTCTAATACCATGAAGAAAATCTGAGGTACTATGAGGCTGCTAACTAGGTCTATCTTTGACTTGAGATTGGCTCTAAGTTTCAACTGTCAAATTGCTCTTTGTTGTTTTTTTATAAGAACAAATAGGTCATGAACTTTTCTGCTTCATTGCTATGGCTATATGTGCATTTAAGGTGCCCTTGCATGTAGTTTTAGTAACCCAACAGTTAGCACATGCATACCTTAATAAATATAACACACCTCTATATATTTAGAACTATATAATGCTTATCTAAACTCTAACATGCATGAAATTAGGACACAAATGTTTTTGGTTGAGATCATCCCACAATAATCTCACTCACAAACCCACTTTGGGTTAAGTTCCCTAAGTTCACTTCATGTCCCCTCATTCACCCACTTAGTGAATAATTAGTCACTTTTGCTTTAAGTGACAAAAATTCAACTTTTTGACTTAAGTGAAGTCAAAGTTGAATTAGACATAAAGTACAAGGTACATAGTCCCAATGTATTTCCTACTTGTGTGTAATGTTCCCAAGCCAAGATGCAAGGAAACATCACGGTTTTGGGTGTCTTTTAAAACTTTACTGGTTGTGGTATTTTGTCAAACACTTTGCTTATAGTTACGCTTGGGGTTTTACTGATGTGTTTATATGTGTGTTTATAGAAATAAACAAGAAGATACAATCATGGAACATACCTCAACCATATGCAAGACCAACAATATGATAGATAAGCCCAAAACACTGCAAATCTAATCTTTATTTCATAAATAGAAGAACCTGCTACAAGGAGGAGGTCGATCTGGAATGCTCAACATATGGCTCCAATAAAGACAGTAGAAGATAGGAGCTGCTACAAAATTCTCCAATAGAAGACTACAAGCCTCCCAAGGCCGAATAGTCACTGAAGACCAATGCAATAGGGTATGGGTGTCATCAATGCGCCTAGTGGATACCCTAATCATATCCTCGTTGACTCTCAGTTGTTCTGCTAAGTGGTGTGACTCCTGATCACAATCATGATGAGGTGCCACCTCATATCCATCACTGCTAGTGTCAACCCTGCTAGTGTCAACTCTGGAATCCCCAAAAACAGTCTCTACATAAGATAACGTGTTAAACTGCCCACTGTCTACTGTGTTGTTGGGTCCTCCTGTATGCCACTGCACCCCATCACTAGATGCTATCTCCCTATGCCTCACACTATATCCTGTGTGAGCAGCTGTATCCTCCTGTTCACTCACCCGGCTACTATCATCTGCGCCTGGATCCCATATAGATGTGTCCAGACACGTGCTATGGTCATCCTGACTAACAAGGAGTGCATCCTCATCACTGCAGGCCAATCCTGAAAGTAAGTGCTCCACCAACCTGTCAGTCTCCACAATCTGCTCAACTAATGGAGTCTCCATAATCTATTACTCAATCTCCTCATGTTGGTGTGTGAATGTAAGATCAACTGTCTGCACATCATATGTCTCTCCCTGGATCTGTGGATCCATGTGTCCATGTCGTGCATCCCTCAGACAAGGCTCCTCCATCATATCTGACATACTATTGGTATCCTCATGTGATGCGGCTGTCATAGGTGTCTGGAAAGATGACAGATGTGTCACGACCACCATATGAAGTTGGTCATATGTAGGTGCTAACATGTGTGAGTCCTCACTGGTGTCACCACTATGATGGGGTGTAAGGTCATCAATAGTATGTGATATGTTTACTGCAATGCAGGTGTTTTCATCCTTCTCCTCCGACTGTCTATCCACTACACAAAGGTCACCATCCTCCTCAAGCGTGCTAGTATCATCAACCTCTGTGCAAGAGTCACTATCACTAGCCTCTGTGCAAGAGTCACTATCATCATCAGACTGCCCCAAATCATCCTCTATCGGTCCATCCTCACACACTTCATCATCACTGTCATAGTGTGCCTCAATAATGTGCTTTTGATCCTTACCCCTGCACCTATGATTTGGTTCCCAAGGCACCTTGCAACTGTAGCAAAGCTGTGTGTTCCTAATGGGTGTGGGGTCACTCTGTTCTTCCAACCATCTAGCTATTGTTATTCTCTTTTTATCTGCTATGATGATCCCATGTAAAACATCCTCTTCGCTCCAACTGGGATTTCTTAAGGCTACATACTGTGGAAATGTTATTTGAGCCATAGTTTCCTTGCTAAGGCCGGAATATATTATCTCCAAGGATGTTATCTCAAAGGATAGCTCATCCATTTCTTCTAGGCTCTGTATACATGTGCTAATTCTCACTGGCTGACAGGAATCCAAGCTTTGATACCACTGTAATGTTCCCAAGCCAAGATGCAAGGGAACATCACGGTTTTGGGTGTCTTTTAAAACTTTATTGGTTGTGGTATTTTGTCAAACACTTTGCTTATAGTTATGCTTAGGGTTTTACTGATGTGTTTATATGTGTGTTTGCAACAATAAACAAGAAGATACAATAATGGAACATGCCTCAACCATATGCAATACCAACAATATGATAGATAAGCCCAAAACACTGCAGATCTGATCTTTATTTCATAAATAGAAGAACCTGCTACAAGGAGGAGGTCGATATGGAATGCTCAACATATGGCTCCAATAAAGACAATAAAAGATAAGAGCTGCTACAAAATGCTCCAATAGAAGACTACAAGCCTCCCAAGGCCGAATACTCACTAAAGACCAATGCAATAGTAGATCTGGGTCGTAAGAGATGCTAAACCCCCAAGCTGGAAGGTGCCACGCCTTGTTGGAACCCTGATGACCTCAAGAATTTGGCCCTGCTGCCAAAGATGTCCAATCACTCCGGTAAATATGGCAAATTGTAGATCGAGCAACTGCAAGAGCAACCCAGGTGCTCAAATCTCCAAGATCCTGCTCAAACCCTATGGATCTGACTCTCCTCCAAGGAATGGTGCGCCCCCCTTGGATGCCCGAAACTCTAGATAATTCGGCCTCTCTCATAGAGACCTCCAACAACTCCACCAATCCACTAGAATGATAGATCGGGGCACGACCATGAAAACCCAAGTGCTCAACTAGGCAAAATACTTGCTAGACCCATGGATCTAGCAACCCTCCAAAGTGTGGTGCGCCCTCCTCTTGGGAAATCATCCCACTCTCAATACAAATGAATCCACCACCAAAATACCTCCGGAATCCACCAAGAATAATGCTATGACACCTGCAAAGGAAACCCAATACCCAGAATTCCCAAAATCTCTTCTCCTTAGCTAGATCGAATCCTCCCTCAATGGATGGTGCGCCCCTCTTGCTAGAAACCCCAACTGGTGTGCCCTCTCTCTCTATGCACCTGCAACTGATGTAGAATCTTCCTGCAACTGAGTAGATCTTGAACTAGAATGGTGTGGGAGAGTATTGCATCTCCGAGACCAAGCTTGGGACAAGCTAGGTGGAATCTTTCACCACCGAATTGTCCTCTAGGGTTTGTTAAGTCAAAACCCTCAAAACCCCCAAGAGATGGGCCCTCTAGCTAGAAGCTAGATATCCAAAAGATAAACATACATGAATGAATGAATAGAGGCCCTTGCCTTTCCTTTATACTTCCTGCTCGCTTTCTTCCTCCAAAGTGACTTTCATTTTATTAATATTTAATTAATTAATTAAATCATTTTAATTAATTAATTAACCTTTTTACCTCTGAAAAGCACCTTATCTCTCCTCGTGGCTTCCCTGGCCACTGAAAGTCACTTCTCACCATCCCATCCTGTAGTCTTGCTCCTCCTGATTCCAATGAGCTATTACACTGAGAGGTTCCTCCAAGCAATGTGCCCAAATTGACCTCCTCAGTGAATTTAATTAACTTATAGCTCAAAAATACTCAAAATCATGGAAATCGTCGGAATGCAACGAAACCAAGGCCAACCTATGCGGAAAGGATCATAATGATGAAATGGGATGAGCGATGCAAGCTGAACCCCAAAATGCCTCTCAATAACCCCTGTACTTGCTATAACATCCATTTGGCTACTCTGGTCATCATAAACCTCTGTAATGTGATGATGTCCCAAAGTGGGGACATTACATTGTGGTTAGAAACTCAAAACCACAAGGGGACCACTTCCCAAGGTACCCAAATCTCAACATCAAGTTAGTGCAAGGTGTTCAACTATTTATGAAGTCTTGACAGTGTTCATAGCGATAGAAGTGGATGATGAGGTAGGTGATGTAATTAACAGTGTGAAGGGCCCCATGCTTGATCAGCTAACTACCACCCCACTACATATGTCATGTTGCCAAAATACGCATTGAAAAATAACAATAAAAATGAATGAGAGAAAGAAAAAAGAGAAATAAAAGAACCATGCATTGGAATGATGCTAGGAAAAGACCAAATAGAGAAGGAAAGTGATGGTATTGGGGAAGTTGAAGAGTTGGGGGCACTTGACCTTTTGACTAAACCCCCCGACAAAGCCCAATCTTCTATAAACTTAGGCACAACAAATTGGAAGGGGTTTTTTGACAATGATTGAAAGAAATGTCATAATGAAATTCTCTAAAGTGATTGTAAATGCTCCAGAGAACCAGGGTAGAGATTTTTTCCTTCAAATTTCTCGAGATAAAATTGTGTTCATTGTGTTGAACACTATGTATTAGCAATGCTCTATTTAATAGTTGCCTTTCAGTTCACTAGTGAGTAGAAATGCCATACATTGTCTATTATTGCCTTCATGAATCTGTTATGTTACCCACAAGGATCCATTTCTCCAGAATGTTCAATCTAAGTCATGAGGAGATCAATAATGAGGAATTTAACATTATTACTCCATAATTTCTATTTCCAACTGAATTGTTATTTCTAGTTCATTCTATTTAGAATTTTTTTTCCGGCCCAAATCTTTGTACATTTGATACAGACATACACACTATTTCGAAGGATTATTAGTTGTGAAATGATACAGCCATACACACTATTTCCAAGGATTATTAGTTGTGATACTAGAGTGAGGGTAGTTCTTGCTTTGGGGAAAAGTTATGGTTGTTTGTGAGCAGCTGAATAAATACAATTAACAATATACAACAAAAAACACTGCAGGGAAGATAACCATATCCATCCACTATACTCCACTAAGGTGTATCCTCTAACATAATATAATATCAATTTTAACATGTTGATGCCAGCTGTACTGTTATGTGAATGTCATAGTCATATATATCCCTACGCACCACCCTGTCTGGAATGACCATATGACCAATACATAAATTCCGTGCTGCTTCGTCATAGATATTTAATCTTGTCACAATTATGTTTTAATCTTGAAGCCAATCGACCATAGACTCCATCTAAATGACAAGAATGTTAAATTAATGAAATTAAAATTTAACAAACTTTTTAAGACCGAAGTCATGTGCAATCTTTTCACTCCGAGTCATGTTGACTTCATGCAAGTTTACTTCTGAACATGCGCCGTTAAAATATCAATCAATTCCTATCAGTAACTTGTTGAAAACTTAAATCTTTGCAATTTAATTAGTTAATTCGTTTCGTTCTTTTATAGGAAAAATAATCACTTTAATACAAAAGACAAATTATGAAAATGCAATTTAATTAGTTAATTTGTTTTTTTTAAGATTTGTTTTTTTAAAGTTAGGCTGATTTTAGGCTGTGCCAACAGCATTAATGTTGGATGGAAGAATTATCTATCCCATGCATCAATGTTGGATGGAAGAATTATCTATCCATGAATGAGATACTGTCATTAAAATTGTAGGAGACTAAATCCAACTTGAATGAATTTATGTAACACGCTCTCATGAAACAGTTATATTCCCAACAAATGGCTTGCATTCTTAACCCTTCCCATGAAATTTGAACCAATAACTGGGAAGATCTACACTTCATTGGTAAAATCTTCATATTTTGATGACCAGGATTATTAAAATTGTGGGAGACTAAATCCAATTTGAATGAATTTATGTAACGCCCTCTCGTGAAACAGTTTTATTCCCAACAAATGGCTAGCATTCTTAACCCCTCCCATGAAATTTGAACCAATAACTGGGAAGATCTATACTTCATGGGTAAAAATCTTCATATTTTAATGACCAGGATTATTAAAATTGTGGGAGACTAAATCCAACTTGAATGAATTTATGTAACACGCTTTCATGACTCACAGTTTTAACACAGTTTTATTCCCCACAAATGACTCGCATTCTTAACCCCTCCCATAAAATTTGAACCAATAACTGGGAAGATCTACACCTCATGGGTAAAAATCTTCATATTTTGATGACCAGGATTATTAGACATTGATTATGAACACATATTGCGTAAACTGATAACACAGCACTACTGGTTGGTCCCAATCTGGACCAATCACTTGCTTGGCTTTCACAAAGAAAATTCGCTTTTGAAAACCATCGATATTTACCCTCATGGAAAATAAACGGCGAGAGAGGCTGTCACTCCCGTTATACACAATCGATAATGGAAAATTCGCTTTTGAAAACCATCGATATTTACCCTCATGGAAAATAAACGGCGAGAGAGGCTGTCACTCCCGTTATACACAATCGATAATGGAGTGAATGAATTGCTCTGGTTGCTTGCGGTTTAAGTTTAATTTTTTTCCTTTAGACAACGAAAAAAAATAATATGAAATTTGAGCCTTAAAAAAAACGAACTACTTCTTTGTTGCTGATGTTTACAAGAGTTTTCGTGCTTTGCTTTCCTAACATCTGGTTAGGCAAGCAAACTGTAACTCGGGATAATATCCCGATTCTTACTGTGTGCTCATGGCAGAACCTGCCACTGGCACTAGATCAGGCAGAGCCCAAGTAAGGATGACTAAGTTTCCCCCAAAGCGTGGACACATAAAAAGGCAAATATTCGCTTCCATGGCCGCACCAATTCTCGCATTGCTCACAAGGAAGGGAAAAGTTTTGGCCAAAAGCGTCCACTCTTTCTGCTGCTCTGAAAAGGTCTATCCAAAGGACTTAAGTCGGGGGCGATGAGGCTGGGAATTACAGCCAACATATAAAGGTTTTGTAAATATATACAGATAATCAGTTGTTTTGATGTTGTTGTTGTTATTTGTTGCAGTTTAGTGGTTTGGAAGGGCACTATTATGTAAACAGTTTGGCATCATTATAGTTCTATTTTGGCCTGTGTAGAGATCTTGTGTGAGGGGAAGGGGTAGCCTTTATATGTGAAAGGAAGGTTTTTGACTTACAGAAAATGGATTCTTTAGAGACCTTCCCTTTATCATCAAAGAAGACCTTAATAGAATACTCTTACCATTTTAATGGAATATGTAAATGATGTATCTCTTCCAAAAATATGGGAGGTTGGAAAGAGTACCTAGTTTTTTTGCTGTGGTACAGTCATGCTTGCTTGGTTTCTCTGGGATAAAAATAGAAAAAAGGAGTTACCGTTTGTAATCCATAACTTTCTGTATATATGGGCACTGAAAAAGTCTATCTGAAAGACTTAATTTGGGGCCGGTGAGGCTGGACAGTAGAAATTACAGGCAACATTTCAACATTTCAAGGTTTTGTAAATATATACAGATCATCAATTGTTTTGATGTAGTTGTTATTTATTTCAGTTTAGTAGTGGTTCGGAAGGGCACTATCATGTAAACAGTTTGGCCTCRTTATAATTCTATTTTGGCCTGTGTAGAGATCTCGTGTGAGGGGAAGGGGTAGCCTTTATATGTGAAAGGAAGGTGTTTGACTTCCAGAAAACGTCTTCTTTAGAGACCTTCCCTTTATCATCAAAGAAGACCTTAATAGAATACTCTATCATTTTAATGTTATATGTAGATGATGTATCTCCTCCAAAAATATGGAAGGTGGGAAGAGTACATTGATTTTTTTKCTGTGGTACAGTCATTGCTTGATTTCTTTTGGGAAAAATAGAAAAAAAGAGTTACCGTTTGTGATCCATARCTTTCTGTATATATATGGGCCAATCGGTTTTTTTTTTTTAAGTTTAATCATTATAGTTCTTAAGTTTTCAGATTTTAATTAAAAAAGAAACTTACAAATTCATGCATAGAATGGCATGGTCATAAGTTCGGACTCCGACATTGTTTGACATACCAAAAACTCAAATTCATCTGCATTTCAACTCTAGAAATCCCCAATATAACAGCGTTCATGATTTGTCTCGTGAAGCACTAAAATTTGGCAGAATCCATATCAGGGCACTATCACTTGATCCATACTCTAAAATGTGTTTACGGACATTAGTCAATGTTAAGTATAAAGTTTGAAAACTTTCATCAAAGTTTTGGAAAACATTCTTATCCCGATTTTTCTCTTCAAAACCACCAAAGAAACATGTTTCCTGTTCATATCAGATTTTGCTTAGGAATGCCATGTGTACACCATTTGACCTCAATCTCATCTCTGGTAACTTGCAATGGAAAACAAGTTTCAGAAAGCGTACAGTCAGTCACTTAATACCATGATGAAGTAACAGTTGTTCAAATATCAGCTGCAATTCTTTACACATGTTTCAGTTGATCTCTTAATTGAACTTCTCCTTGGGTCGATATGGTTGACAAGTTCCAAACCATCACTCCCACTGCTTTGGAAATTTCTCCTCTGAGGTCACCAACGCTCCAATGGTTTTCTACTAGAAGTGTAAATGAGAACTTGTTTCTTAACCATGTTGGCAAGGGGCTTCTATTTTTTCTTAACAATAAGATCCTGCCTTCTAATATTTCCAGCAAAGAGATCCCAAATAACCCATTCAACTGTTGCAATTGATTGGAAAACACCTTCTGTGAGTGTGATTAGAATTCTTTGAAGCAAAGAAAAATGAATCTCTCCTTCGGGCTCTTTACAAGAATCCTTATCTGATCTTCTAACTCTTCCATCTCATGAGTAATCTGTCTGGCTGAGTATGGATGACGCTCCTCGTATTTTACTCATCTACGTTTGGGTGATCAAAACATCAAGGCTTCCTCGAAGACAGATCCAGCCATAGATTACTAGACTATCCCTGCGTCCCACTTTTCCTAATCATTCTGTTTCCACCTATCCCTCCAATCGTTCCCAAATGAGCCTTTCCATGAAATTGGTCCATATGCATGTGAAGAAAACTAACATTATTGATATTACTCTTGTACATCATCGTGTGTACTTGTCTATAAGGACTTGGTCCTTACACGATAAGTCTTTCTCCACGAGAAGATCAGAGGGCATATCTGATCTGTTTTAACTACCGAGGAAGAAAATTTGCTCGAATGGTTTTAACAGATTCTAGAAATCAAGATACTGCCCCAACTGAATGATACTTCCATATATTATACAGAATAATTGTGGGCAAAACGGTGTGATTTATTGGAAAAATGCTGTGACATTATCTGTGGCATTAAAAGCTGCTACACCTACAATATCTGAGTAACTCTGCTTCAGACTGAAAAACCAATGCGCATGAACAGTAAAAGTATAACAGAAAAATAAATGAATACACACCATAAATTAAGCACAGCATTATAATTGGAGAAAACTATTTATGGGTAAAAAAACTCCAGGACTAAATTAATGGAAAGAAGAACGATTTACGAGTTTGGTCACAGAGAAATACACCGTAACGTTGGCGGCGAGAGTTTACAATGTACAACCTATGTCCAGTGCTGCCTCTTGGCATATTTCCGGCCTCTGCCTTTCCTCTATTTGCTTCCTCTTGTCTTTTAGGACAGTGGAGAAACTTCGATTACTACTGTTAGAGCTAGGGTTTGTAACTGCTTTCCAGTTACATCAACATAGCTTTCTGTTATTTATTTTTTCAAAATTTCCAAATGCGGGACAGAGCAATATCCAAGGAGGGCATGTTGCAAAGACATGTTTTCTCCATCTAAGCTTCTTCTTGGCATCCTCCACCGGCCTTTTGGATGTGACAGGTGATGTTTAGAATGGAGAGGCAGAGGCTTTGTCAGTCCAGCCCAAGGAGGAGGGCGACCAATATCCAGCCTGCTAAGCAGCGGTAGGTGGCAGGTGGACTATAGGTCCTCGGATCCAGATCCGACATTCTATAATCATTCTATAATCCACCGCAGCCTATAATCCATCTGCTGCAGCATTGTAGGCTGGATATTAGCGGCCAAGGAAATCCTCACGCACGCACCCCAGGGTAAGATATAGAAAAATATTTCAGACCAAAAAGTCTGTTACAGAAACCCTATCCATAACATATCAGTAGATTAAAATGGGGAATCTTTATTCATAACAAATACTTCATTTCATTTATATTTCATCATTAATATACACTTAAAAAAAAATAATATACACTTAAAAAAAAGAGAGTAGTCTAAATGTTCTACTTTTTGGAGGTTTTTTTACCACTTTTTCCGTTTGATTTTGTTCGAAATTCGTTGATGAATGGTTGAATCTGCAGATTTGAGTGGCTAAGTTTGTAGAATTCGGACGCCTAAAAAAAGTTGTTCCCTTACCTTTATAGTTGTTACGTGTCTAAACTTTTAATTATGTTTGAGCATCTCATACCACTCAAGAAGCGTATTCACCACTCAACACCAGTGTGACCTTGTTAGTTGGACATAGCTATTCATCATTTTTATCCCTTGGAATATGCCTAACTTACATGTTTTCACTTAACCCAATCCAATGACCTTCAATCGTGCAAGATGTCAGAGTGCTATTTTCACCTTAGGCGATGTTGTGCTATCACCACCCAACCATAGGCAACCTAATGTCGCCACCCTCAAACCAAGCATACTTGAACAACCAACTGTCCAAAGTGTGAGAATGATATCATCCATCTAAGCCAACACATGAAAGTCCATGAATATCATGTCCCTCCTTCATCAAACATTCACATATCTTTGATGTACTTATCAACATTGTTGCCTTGCCACATATAACAAACACAATCTTTCACATTGCCAAGTCGCGTCATCCTCCATCGAAGCCCACTATGTAGCATCTTATTGATCATATGTCCTACTCAAACATCTTTGGTCCTCTTGGCCTTAGGTGACGTTGCATCACCACCACCCAACCATAGGCATCATATTGTCCCATCCCCCGTGTTAGCACTAAGAATCACCCTCAAATTGCAAAGAGGATAAGCCCAATACCCATCAAAGTATGTGTAAATGTAAATAAGTAATTAAAAGGTCAAATGGACAAGACTCAGAATAATAATGGTTTAACTTAGAAATCTAGGCTAGCATGCACAAGCAAATGAGGTCTTGATTAGCTTCAGTCAGTGAATGGAGTAAAAGTGAATAGGGGGAAGACTTAGTGAGGGAGGTGTAAAGTTCCGCTATTGACATCACGATTTCAAGCAGCCCAAGGAGGAAAAACTCAAACACAAGAACTTCTTGTATTCAAAGTTAAAGAGCACTGAAAAACATCATAGAAGTATTATAATCAAACATTCACCATAACACAACCATAACAATTTCATGTGGATCATCCAATCATGAATACTTCAGCATAAGAGGCAACAAGATGATATAAAGAGGAACTGGCTTCTATTAATCAGAAATTCTCAAGTCCAGTACATAACCAGAGAACAATCTTACTTAGTCAAAAAATATTACAATAAGGGAGCCCAATTCAACCATTCAAACCCTCTTAATCATTTTGAATATGTATTTATAACCAAAAAGGAAAGGTAACAACTAGAGGTGCGAGCTGGCCTTTCTCCCCTAGGATTCACTAAAACAGATATCATTCTAACACCTGTGCTAATAGCTCTTAACAAACTGCTACAAAATAGGAACCATGTTGGCAATCACTCCAACAAGAATTAAATGACATTGTCTCCCTTGTGGCGCATTCCTTTCCATTGCCAAGTGTTCTCCAGGGGTTGTATGTTGTCACCATGTTGCCACCTGTGATCCTCGCCTCTATCCACATCATCAACCATTCAAAAGAGTCATGATTTGAATCCCTTGATTGCAGGTGTCAATTCGTAGCACCATTCAATAGCACATTGGGTAGCCAGTTCTGTAGAACCCTTTGGAAAACCACTCTGCACATTTCATAGCGCCTTTCCTGTGTATTGACTGTATGCAATTCCATAGTGCCTCTCTCGAAATAGCTTTCGCAGATTCTGTAGCGCCATTAATCAAAACAACTCCGTGGATTTGGTAGCACCATCTATCAACTGACCCTGTAGATTTGATAGTGCCATTGCTGACACAGTCCCGCGGAATAGGTAGCGCCACCGTTGAGTTCAACTTAGGAGATTTCATAGCACTCTGCAGAATCGGTAGCAAAATTACAGAACATACTATATAGATGATTCTGCAGCGCCCTGGCACTATGAAATGTCTGTTCTTTTTCTGTGTGATGAGACCAGTTCTTCAAAAGCGCAAAAAACTTAGTTGATGGATTAGGAGCCTGTAGATGTTATTATAGATGGCGAAAAATTGTACTTCCTTGAACACTTTACTCTTGCAAAAAGAGACCACCCACATAAATGGATCTTGTATCCCCCAACTACTTCATCAACCTAGCACTCCTCCTTGTTGCAGGAGAGCTTCCCTCTATCTGTTGATATTATGGTAGCTTCGGGAGGTATCAACCTCCATTGTGACCTTTGACAAGATTAGAATATTCCAGAAGAAAGAAAAGAAGTGAATGTAACCCTAGAAGAGATGTCGGCTGAGAAAGATAATTAATATGAATTAATTAGTACCCAGAATGAGAAGTCGGCCCAGGCAGTTTGCCAGGATTAGTATAAATACAGGGTGCCAGTTTTCATTTGTCACACACTTCTCAAATTGCAGAGAGGCACACGTGCGCACTATAGTTTGGCAGTCTTGTGCGCAAGTTCTGGAGAAGGTGTTGCCGCCAGTTCTAAAGCCTATTGCTTCTATCTTTTTGGGTTGGACTCGTTGATCAGCTTTGGTTACTTCTTGCTTGGTGCATTAGCCTTGCTTGGCTATTGGATTGCTACCAGGATTCTTCTCTTTGTCAAGGTCAAGGTGCTCGGAGGGTGGCTTCGGCCTATGGTTGGGTGACAATAGTGATATTGTCTATGGTAAAGCAAGCACATTCTAACAGGTTATGGGCCCACACCTCATTCATTCAGTCTAACTGTTGGAAGGAAGCATAGCCATTAGGATACTAAGCTCGCTGAAGAACTGTCGCTAGGGTTACTAGCAGGAGCAGTTGCAGAAACCCTAAAACCCTGATCCAGCACCTTGTGATGGAACATATCGTTCAAGAAGAAGGTATTCAAGTGCGCCTTAGTCCAACGCATCTCACTCTCAGAAGGCAGAAACGTCAAAGTTGAAGTTTTGGGTCAAGGCATGACCAGTCACCAATCAACCGAAGTCATGAGTGAAAAGACTAGTCATCTGCACTACTCAGCACTCACAGGAACGCTTGAACATGACATGTGGATAATTGATAGTGGAGCTTCTAGGCATATGATGGGAGATCAAGCCAAACTCTCAAATCTAAATGAGAAGAAGACATCGTACAAGGTAGAACTTGGAGACAAAAGCACTTACCCAGTCGAAGGATTTGGACAAGTCTCTGTCAAGTTGAAAATAGGTAACAATGTTCATTTGAGCTATGTCTTATATGTACCTGGTTTAGAAAAGAATCTTGTATCCATATCTTGCCTAGAAGACAAAGGAAACATAATAGCTTTCGTAGATGGAAAAGTGTTATCTTGGCATAAAGACTCCAGCATAGAGAATGCTAGGGTTATTGGAACCCGTGAAGGAAATCTATATAGACTACTAGAACAAAATGAAGAAGCTCTTGTACATGATGAAGTCAATCCCAATGAACTTTGGCACAKAAGGTAYGCTCATATTAACTATCAAGCATTACCTTTTCTCAAAAAGATGGTTGAAGGAATACCAAAATTGCAGTCTACACATGAAGGAATTTGCAAAAGATGTTCTCTTGGAAAGAATATCAAGAAACCATTCCCAAGCAACAACAATAGATCTAAGGAGATTCTAAATCTAATACACTCAGATGTTTGTGGTCCGATGCCATTCAAATCTCTAGGAGGTTATCTTTACTATGTAATCTTCATAGATTATTATTCAAGAAAGACTTGGTTATATCTTCTGAAGACAAAGGATGAAGTATTCAACAAGTTTCAAGAATTCAAAGCAAAGATAGAGAACCTCACGAACAAGAAAATCAAGACCTTAAGAATAGATAATGGAGGAGAATACACATCAAAGGAATTCGTTGCATTTTGTAAATCAGCAAGGATTAGGAGGGATCTGACTGTTCCTCATAATCCTCAACAAAATGGTGTAGCAGAAAGGAAGAACAGATCGAAGAAACCGTGAAGGCACTACTAAACGATCAAGGTTTATCCATGTTCTTATGGGGAGAAGCAGCCATAAAAACAATATATGTTCATAACAGAAGTCCTCACCACATATTGAAGGATATGACTCCATAAGAAGCCTTCTCATATAAGAAACCTAATGTGGAAAACCTAAGAATATTTGGATGTCCTGTTTACTCTCACATTCCCAAGGACAAAGGAATAAATTATAACCCTCAGGAAAGAAGCGCATATTCGTGGGATATAGGGAATCATCCAAGGCTTATAGAATCTATATCCCGGAACAACATAAGATTGAAGTCAGCAAAGACGTGACCTTCAATGAAAAGATGGCTTTCAAGAAATCCATAGAAGAAACTATAGAAGAAGAAGAGTATGAAGATCCTATTGAGAAAGCATAGAAAACCAAAATGACGAAAAAGAACAATTTGATCATCCGATGAAACCATGTGAGACCATTGATTTAGTCACCATACCTAAGACTAAGAAATGACCAACTTGGTTTGAAGATACCTTACAAGAAGTAGAAAGACTCAAGGCCCCAGATGGGACTTTCAGAAAAAGTAAGAAGCCCAAAAGATTCTCAAGCTATGTAGCATGTATGTCAAAGCTTCTAGATGAAGAACCTACCACGTTTGAAGAGACAATTCAGAAGAAACAAGGGAAAGAAGCTATGACGGAAGAACATCAATCCATCATGAAAAATGATGGATGGGAAATTGTGCCTAGACCTAAAGAAAAATCAGTAGTAACATCAAAAGGGTATATAAGCTCAAACATGCAGCAGACGGAAGCATGGATAAATATAAAGCAAGGTTCGTAGCTAGAGGGTTCTCCCAGAAGGAGGGAGAAGACTACGACGAAACATTTTCTTCGGTTGCTAGATATACTTCCATTAGAGTTATCATATCTCTTGTTGCTTCCATGGGATGGATTTTACATCAGATGGATGTAAAAACAACTTTCCTCAATGGAGCAATCGAAGAAGAAGTATATATTGAACAACCTCAAGGGTTTGAAGTAAATTCCCGAGATACTCATGTTTGCAGACTAAAGAAAACTTTATATGGACTCAAGCAAGCTCCAAGAGCTTGTATGCCAGAATCGACAGCTATCTAACGAGACTCGGTTTCTCCAAAGTCATGCATATCCAAATATTTACTACAAAGTCGTGAAGAATGTGCCTGTGATTCTACTACTATATGTTGACGATCTATTTCTAACAGGTGACGAGTCTCTCATCATCCATTGCAAAAAGGAACTAGCTTCTGAGTTTGATATGAAAGATCTTGGTCTCATGCATTATTAATTGGGACTAGAAGTATGGAAGAAGCGTGGTGAAGTATTCCTTGGACAAGGAAAGTATGCAATAAAGATTCTTTAGAAGTTTGGAATGAGGATTGCAAATCCATGGACACTCCTATGACTACAAATATAAGAAAAGTAAGAGATTCAGATTCAGATCCAGTAGATCCATCACTATATCAACAATTGATTGGGTCATTGATGTATTTGGTAAATACTTGACCAGGCATTGGCTTTGTCATGAACACACTAAGTCAGTTCCAGGTGGAACCTAGACATGAGCATTGGAAAATTGCAAAGCATGTTCTAAGATATATTCGTGGAACACTAAACTATGGTTTAAGATATACCGCATCCGGTGATATATAGCTTCATGGATTCACAGATTCAGATTGGGCAGGAAGTGCAGAAGACAGAAAGAGTACTTCAGGGATGTGTTTCAGCTTGGGCTCCGCTATGATATCTTGGGGCAGTAGGAAAAAAAAGTCTGTTGCACTTAGCACATTAGAAGTAGAATATATCAAAGCACAGTGTTAGGTGAGATAAAGTAGAATTTCAGTTTTTCACTCCCAGGTAAACGTGGGAAATAGGAAACATAAATCACGAGGCATGCACAAAAGAAATATGGTTGAGAAAGCTAATCTCCGATTTATTTGATCAGGTTCCAGATTCGACCATAATACACTGTGAGAATCAGAGTTGTATAAGGCTATTAGAACACCCAGTGTTTCATGAACGGTCGAAACATATTGAGATCAAATACTACTTTATTAGAGATAAATCACAGGAAGGAGAAGTAAAGCTCCAGTATATCCCCACAGATGAGCAGACAATAGATATCCTGACAAAGACTCTGTCCAGAATAAAGTTTGCATATTTCCAAGACAAATTGGGGATCGTGGAAATAACTCCCTCAGTTGAAAGGGAAGAAATGACTCTCCAGGTTGGGAGGGAGCACTGACATATTATTGAATTGAGAACAATCATTTTCAAGTTTGAAAAATAGTCCATCTTGGGCAGTTCCTTTCCAGTTTAGAAAGTGGTTTGAGATTTCTGACGGATATGCATTTTCCAGTTCGGAAAATGGTCCAGATCGAACGGTCATTTTCGTAATGAAAATGGTTCAATGGATTGTTGATGTACCATAGACAATGATTTCCCATTGTGGTTAACATGGGGAATGGTCTAGGGCAGTCTCTCTTCTTGAGGTTACTCAAGAAGACTAGCCCACCTCACCGAACATTCATTCTTTCGAAGCTCACAGTTGTGAGCAGTTTCAAAGAATGGTTCATTTTGGAGGTTGGTGCAGGACAATCATTCCTTAGGGAAGATTCATTCTCTCTAGGCTGCACTTTGTTTAGTGCCGGAGGAATGGCCCAGGGTGAGGAATGGTCCAGGTTCAACAATCAGGGACAGGCATTCCCTAGGGCAGACTCATTCTCTCCAGGTTGCACTTTGTTTAGTGCCGGAGGAATGACCCAGGGTGGGGAATGGTCCAGGCTTAGAAATCAGAACAATTATTCTTCCTTGCTTGAGAAGAATAGTCCAGATAGCCCATCATTGATGTTCTACTCTGAGGGCAGATGCTCTTTTATATCTCACATATGTGAGTGAAATAATGGCCCAGATGATTCAATTTATATCATAACAATATTTTTTTTGTAGGTTGATATCAGATGATTGTTATGGAGATTGCATGTCTCCAGATAGTAGAGACATGCTACTGTGGTGGATATGTTCCATTGTTTTTGATTATCTGTCACGGTTTGATTAGTTGTGTACTACTATGGATAAACACATTTGTGTTCTATCAGTTGACATTGTACCAGTTGTCATGGAGATTATCAGTTGGATAATAATGATGATGCTCGTGATGCTACTAGTTGAATGGTATGTTTGTGCTGAAGACCATTATCGGTTATACCTCCCTAGCTAGGAGGGAGTGTTGATATTATGGTAGCTTCGGGAGGTATCAACCTCCATTGTTACCTTTGACAAGATTAGAATATTCCGGAAGAAAGAAAAGAAGTGAACGTAACCCTAGAAGAGATGTCGGCTGAGAGAGATAATATATATGAATTAATTAGTACCCAGAATGAGAAGTCGACCCAGGTAGTCTGCCAAGATTATTATAAATACAGGGAGCTAGTCTTCATTTGTCACACACTTCTTAGAATTGTAGAGAGTCACTTGTGCGCACTATAGTCTAGCAATCTTGTGCGCAAGTTCTGGAGAAGGTGTTGTCGCCAGTTTTGAAGCCTATTGTTTCTATCTTTTTGGGTTAGACTCTCTGATTAGCTTTGGTTATTTCTTGTTTGGTGCATTAGCCTTGCTTGGCTATTGGATTTCTACTAGGATTCTTCTCTCTGTCAGGGTCAAGGTGCTTGGAGGGTGGCTTCGACCTATGGTTGGGTGACAAAATTGATATTGTCTATGGTAAAATGGGCACATTCTAACACTATCATGGCAGCATGTTTTTTCTTTGCAGGGATACTCTTCTTGACTGCAGGTGTACTCTTCATGACTACTGGTTCATCTCTTTCAATGACAGCTTCTACCAAAACATTCAAGTTCCTCTGGGCCAATTCATCCTCATAATGCTGCAATTCTTCCTTGATCTTTCTATTTTGAGACTGAAAGCCTTTGTTCTGCTTGTAGAGGTTATTAAGTTGCTTATGGAGAGGCAGGGCTCTTCTTGCCGAGAGTTTTTCCAGATCAAGGGAGTTACTGTACATATCCATGAGCTCCTTCATCTTGATTTTCTCAGTAAAAAATTCTTCTTTCAAACGAGCAACCTCCTTGCTAGCCTTCCTGAGTTGTCTGATCAATCTTTTGAAAGTGTGATTACTAGGTTGAGTGCTGATGTTGATAACCTCAACATGTTTCTCAATGGCTTCACCTTTATCTTTTTGTTGCAAAGGGGCTTTGTCTATCACCTCAATAGGATTCTTAATGCCTTTACCCTTGTCTTTCTCTTTCCTTGGAACTGAAACCTTAGTTAGGACTTCTGCTTCAACAACCTCCTTGAGGGTTGATGATTCAGTAAAAATATTCTTGATTTTGATGCTAACTGTTGGAGCAGGTGAAGAAAAATGCAACTTTCTTCCCCTCTTGGCTGTGGCTTTGGTGGATGAAGAGACTTCTTCCAATTCAGGTGCAAGAGGAGGTGAAAAATCTCTTTATGGAGAGTGATGAACCTCCCTCTCCTCTTTTTTAATTTCCTTGATGACTTCTTTGTCTTGAGCAATGGTTATTCTCTTTCTCTTCCTACTTGTTCCTGCTGGAGCAACACTAGTAGATGGTAAAGGACTCTACATCTTAGACTGAGGAGTAGAGGCTATATCCAACTGCATGTGGGTAGAGACAATGAACTGTTCCCAAGGAAGGTTCCTCTTCTTCAACTCTTCCATCACCAACATCCTGATTAATCCAAAGTGAAAGACACTAGTGTCCACAACCTTGGACTTGGCTTGGACTCTATCAGACATCTTCCCCATGCTCCTCAAAAGGTAGAAAGAGATATTCATTGCATCTTTACTAGTAAAATGAAGCAATATCCTTATATGGTACTGATATAACATGTTAAATCGTGCCTCACATGTAAAGTATCTTTAGATGATCTTCAACATTTTATCAAAATCTTCAACTAGGTGGCTTCTAGGCACTCCCTTGGACAAATTGTCTATCTGATAATTTGGTTTGAGGAAGTCTTTGGAGAAGGAAACATTTAGGATCATGGATTTAAACCACCTCTCACCAGTATTAGGAATCCCAGTGGTTGCTGCAATAGAGGCTTCAGATACCTCAAACTCAAGGTTTCCCACCTTAGTCTTAATGCCATCAAAATGTAATGCAAACTGCCTTACTACCAAGGTGTCATTTCTGCATGTTTTGGAAAAAAGAGAGGCAACCAACCCTTTGAAAAACCTCCTTGACCATTGGATCAACATCAAACAGGTGCATGTAAGAGGGTTCAATCCTGACCACACTTCCTCCCTTGTGAGATTTCTTCTTTTGAGGTGTTTCCATGGGTAAAGATAGGGGATCAAAGGTTGTGGTGTAGTGAGGGGTAAGAAAACAAATAGAGGCTAATGGTTTCTCTCTCTCAGGATTTTCCTCTAACTCACCTTGAATTAACAATATACTGCTTTGATGGATTTTTCTTTAAAATTGAAAGAAAGAGACTCTGATTTAAGGAAGGCAGGGATACACTGCTCATGTTTATGTCACTACATCATGGTCATCAAAGTTTTGGAAAGGTAGGGACTGCAATTCCCCTTACTGCCAATAGATCTTAAGTTGAATGAATGATGATACAGTGAAATAAAAAGGCTAATGCAGGGGTCTTTGAATAAAAAAGGTAGCACTGACCAATTCAAATAAAACACAGTGCATGAAAACATGGGATATGTGGCGTAGTTTTAGTAGTGTCTTTCTGTAGCGCAGTGTGCATACAAGGACCAAGTGAATGAACGAGAACTCAATATTCAGAAGAAAAATGAATTGGCCTCAAGAATAGATGAAAACCAGGTGACAATGGTTGCAAAGTCTGTGAGAGGAAAGCTACATATGTAAATGGATGAGAGACGAAGTAATCTACAACGTCGAGTGCTACCAAAAGCTGAGGTAGGGATGTCTCAAGGCTTTGCTATGCAATGAGAGAACTCATTGAATACCTGGATATGGTGACTGATAATGGAGGATCTGCAACCAGTTAGGAAACTACCACGTCCACTTCAGCCTCCAATTTAGCTTTGCAAGTTGATCTCGTAGCGCAGTCTGCAGCTGGTTTGAACTAGTGATTTCAGTAGCACCGAGCTTGAGAGAAAATTCAAATGCTCAAACCGTTAGCAAACTCATTAATGACCAGATCTTCACATTCTCTTTTAACGAACAAGGGCATTGAAAACAAGATAAATCTCGACCTCAACAGATTATGACAAATTATGGCAAATATCAAAGGACAAAGGTGCACTATTGAAACTCCTAGTGAGTTGGTAGCACCTTTTTCAAAGATTTGATTTTACCCCCCCTTTAACGGACATAGGGACAACATGGAAAGGAGAAAGGGTATGAGTGGATGAAGTGATGTGTCAAGTCATAAAGATCATGGGATGGGTTATGCTTGATGTCAATTTAAGAGGTGAGTCAAAATCATAAACCATAGAATGAACCTAGGCTTAAAAAACTATGTGTGGGCCAAAAATAAGCCAAAACCACAAGTCTTTATTTGTTCAAGCTAACCTAAGAAAATCACACAAAGAAAAATAAAGAAAAACTAAAGTCTAAAGGATGAAAAATTTAGATAAAAGACCCAAGGTAACTTCATGTGTTAACATTGGCTCCACGGAGGATGGCATGCTCCCTGTGAGCTGTCAAGAACAAGCAGTTTCAGTGCCTTATCCTAGGGCTACAGGGTCACTTATTCAATCATAAATAAAATAAAAAAATGATATTTACAATGAAATGGAAAGCCACTCATGGCTTGAGAAAAATACTTTTTTCAGAAAGTGCCCATTGACAGGGCCACCAAAATTTTTGGAATCCTCCAATTTCTGCAACTTATAAGTGTTATTTGAAAATACCTCGAAAATTTTGAAGGGAACAATCCACAAGGTTCAAATTTACCGTCCTTGCCTTTGTCTTGCTTGGGTGCATCCCACTTGAGGACTAGATCTCCCAATTGGAAATCTTCTTTTCTTACCTTCTTGTCAAAGGCTTGTTTGATCTTCTGTTGATGGTCCTGTGCTTTGTCTAGTAGTTGCTCCCTAGTCTACTGCACTTCTACCAGTTGTTGTATTCTTCCAACCATATTACCAGGTTCTCATTGGTAGTCCTGGAATAATTTTTCCACGGGCAAGGCAAGATGAGTAGGAAAAATAGCCTCAACTCTATCAACCCACAAATCAAACTTCAGCTTTGAGACCCATGCTTTCTTGTTTTCTTCTAACAATCTCTTGATGATATTTATAAATCTCTTGTTAGAGGATTATGCTAGTCCATTCCCTTGGGGATAGTAAGGGGTAGAATGAACCAATGTAATCCCATACTTGTGGGATACATTCCTTGTAGGGATGGATTCTATCCACTTGGTGAATTAATCAATGGCAGTCAAAATCCACCTACGCTGACCACTTGAAGCATGATGAATTTCCCTACTGAAAAGGTCCTGAAGCTACCACATGCTTCAATGGCAAAGATTTGAGTTGTTGTTTTCCAGAATTTTTTTGGCACTTAACACAAGCTCTAATCTTTGCACAAACGTCAGTAAAAAGGCTAGGCCAAAAATACCCAGATCTGAGGATTTATAGGTTGTGGTTCTCCAGAAGTGATGGACCCCACATAAACTATCATGAAAATCAGTCATAACCCTTTGGGCCTCCTATGAATCTAGACATCTCAAAATAACTCCTAAAGGATCTTTCCAATAAAAAAATTGGTCAATAAGATAGTATTTGATTTCTTTGAGCTTCAAAGCTCTTACGTTGTTCTTTTCCAAACCATCAAGAGGCTGCAACTTCTGCAGAAAATATATGATGTCCTTGTACCAAGTGCATTCTGCCAATTGGGGGATGACATGAGAACCTTTATCAAACAACTTAGCTTGTTGAATTTATGAGCTAATGTTTGTGAAATTAACCCCCAAATATTTGCAATTTGATTCAACCAACAACCTAGCTAAACCTTGGCCTTTAACCAATTTAGTGGGCTTGATTTCAAGATCAAATTCTAGAATTTTGGCAATCCATTTGCTCCTCCTCCCGTCTATGTCAGGATGAATAAGTATCTCTTTCACTGAGGCTAAAGGGACATATGCAACAACTTTTGAATGAAACACATATACTCTTAAATCCTTGAGGGCTTTGAACAAAGCATAAGCCTTCTTTTCCATGATGTCATATTTTATTTTTGCATCCCTCAATGCCCTGCTGAAAAAGACAATAGGTTGCTCTAACCCTTTTGCATTTTTCTGCAATAAAACAACAGTTACTATATCAAATGAAGCAAAAGAAAATATCAAAAAATCCTTGAATTAGTCAGGGTTGATGAGCACAAGTGCTTCAGTCAAATCCTTTTTTATTTGATCAAAAGAATTTTGAGACTCAATAGTCCATTTGACTTCATTTCCTTTCCTCAGCATGGCTATAATGTACTTTACCAATTCAACAAAAATTGAAATGAACCTTCTTAAAAAATTGATTTTCTCCAAGAAAGATTGAAATTCTTTCTTGGATCTAGGAAGAGACAAGGTCTAGATGGCTTCTACTCATATTGAATCAATTCTTACTCCTTTAGCTGATACAATGTGCCCAATCATTTCCCCTCCTTCATAACAAACAATGATTTTTTAGGATTGGGAGAGAGACCAAACTTTATGCACTTCAAGAAAACATTTTTCAAATTATGATAATGTTCTTTATCATATCATGAGAACACTATAATGTCATCTAAATAGCTGATTACAAACTTGTCCTTCTCCTCAATAAAGGCAATTTTCATGGCTCGTTGAAAGGTTTCTCCTACATTCATCAATCAGAAGGGCGTTTTAGCATACATAAATGTGCCCCAAGGAGTAGTGAAGGTTGTCTTCTCGATATCTTCAGGCAAGACAAAGATCTAATTGTAGCCAGAAAATCCATCAATCATAGACATCCTAGATGAACCTTCATCCTCTGCAATATGTGCTCCATCTTTGGTAAGGGGTAATTATCTTTCTTGGAGCTTCTATTCAAATTTATGAAATCGACACAAAATATGATTTCGCCATTCTTATTTCTCACTGGGAGAAAGTTAGCCACCCATTCAGAGTATCTCAAAGGAATGATAATCTTGGCATCCAAAAGATTTTTTACCTCTTTTTCCATAATAGGCAGCAACATAGGATTTATCTGTCTAAGTTTTTTCCTAAATTGCTTGGTCTCTTCTTTTAAAGGGATCTTATGTTCAATGATGTTTGTGTCGTATGTTCTCATATCTTGATATTTTCAGGAAAACACATCAACAGACTCTTTTAATAACTCAACATATTCAACCCTTTGTTACTTTGACAAGATGCTAGACAACTTGACATATTTTGGATCCTCCTCTATACCCACATTGCATTCAGTCACATCAACATTTTCAGTTGAACCTTTAACCTTTACAAAAACATCATTTCTGTCGAAAAATCTCTCCAAAGTAACTAGTCCTTTTGGAATATGGTTACTAGGCAATTGGACAATATGATGGTTAGTAATTTTATTTAGAAAAACATCAGCATGAGGGTTATTTTCAGTATCATGATCTTGATCAATATGTAAGGCAGAAAACTCATCCATGGTCTCAAGAAATCTTTTAATCTCAAGATCATCCTAAAAAACCTTCCAATGTTTGACATTGTCAAGTATAGAGGGTCTATACTTCACTTCTACATCATATTTGAGTTTAGGTGGCAAAGAAACTCTGAAATTACTTGTTGAGACAACCAAAGAATTTGTCATGGTGTTCTCCTCTCTTGGAACAAATGAGATATTAAAATCTAAGAAGAAACTGTCAACAAGATCCCAAACTTCATTTCTATAAGTCCTTAGCCTGGGGTGTTTAGCTTGATACAGATTTTTTATTTGATGGACAATTAATTCAGCATGTCCAATCATTGATAGATATTCAATGCCCATGTCTTTGGCAGCCCTCAAACCCAAAACAAGAGCTTCATATTATGCCATATTGTTTGTATTTTCAAATTCGAGCTTGTAGGACAAATATATGGTCTCTTGAGTAGGGGAAACAAAGACTACTCTAGCAATAACACCTTCCTTAAAAGAGGCTCCATAAAAAAAAATCTTCCAAACAGAGGTATTTGGAGGAGAATCTTCAAAAATTGTAATGGATTGTTTTCTAATTTCAAGAGGAGGTTGAGGAGAATCAATGAGCTGCAATATATTGGATCCTAAATCAGTATCAAGTGAAAAAATAGGATGGTTGGTGGGGTTTTCTTCATCACTAATGATGTAGGCTAACTGAGCCTCCCTGTAAAGCTTTCTATGCTCCCCTCCAAACAAAGGAATGGTGGCATATGTAAGGTCCATATGCAAGGTTCCACCTATTCCTTTTATCCAATATATTGGCAAGAGCATACCAAAATTAAGGGGGACATCAACCACCACAATATCCATGACCACACTTTTCATGGGCAATTGAAACAAGGTCACAACTATATCTTTGATAACCCCAAGACACTTCACTTTCCTAGAGTCAAAATAGTATAAGTCATGGTATGTTTTTTTAATTTCCAACCCAAGATTATCCATGACTGTTTTAGGCATGAGTTTGTGAGATGCCCCTGAGTCCATCAAGGAGTTGTGCAACACGTTATCATGAATGTTCAATGATGTATATAAGGGAGGGGATGGATAATCTCTATATTCTATCAAAGTTCCTAAGATGGCCGTTTTTTTTTTCATATTGAAGGTTGACTAAATCAATGGAATTGGAGGAAGGTTCAGGCTGCAGCATTTTGGAAAGATATCTTTTGAATTCCTTATTTTTTATCAGCTCCAAAAAAGGTACAAGGATTTTTATTTTTTGAATTTCACTTTCAAAGCTGAAGGAAGATGGAGATTTCAGAATCTCCTTAACTTCTGGAGTAGGATTATTAACCAATGCTTGAGGGCTTTTTGAATCTTTGTCTTTGCTCCCAGTTGCCACAGGCTTAGTAGAATTTTATGTTTTAGTGGGCTGATCAGAACTGTCAGTCTTTTCCTTTTTCTTTTTGGACCTCAGGTTGTATCTATTAGGATTTTATTTTGTTTTCTCTCCCTTACTCAATTCATTTATTTGACTATCCATGAGAGATTCCTCATATGCAGATTGGGTTAAGTGAGGGGATGAAGAGGTGTCACCAAGGCAATGCATTTCTGGATCAGTTTCTTCATCCTCTCCTTCTTCATCAACAACAAGGTTGTTTTGTAGAGGGGTTTGAATTTTTTGATCATCCCTATCTTTGTTTCTTGGATCTCTTTGGAGGACATGAGGGGCATTATTTGGTCTTCTGAAGTTACCTCTATTATCAACATTTTGTGTGTTCCTATAGGTCTATTTTATTTCAAGTTTTAACTTCTCCATTTCAACAAAAAGTGATTTTACCAATTTTGTAAGTTCATCAACTTGAGGATGGACAACAGAGGAATCAGAGGTTGAGGCTTCAGCTCTACTTTTTCTCTTGTCCCTATCATATTTTTTCTTAAGTTTGCCAGCTGCCACTATGTTAGATTCTAATTCTAAGGCTGCATCTTGCATATGAGCTAAGGAAGTATATATTATTTCTCTTAGTAGAAGGCAAAACTTAGTGTCAAAATCACTGGCATAGGTGATCTTGGCAGAGGTTTCTGTAGACTTTATATCAGTAGGAATCTTGTTGTACATTTTATTGAATCTCTTGGAGAAGTCAAAAACATATTCTCCCTCTTTCCTCTTAAGGGATCCAAATTATGTGATATAATATCGAAAAACTTTTTTATCCCCCCCATTGTCTCAAGAAAGCATCATCTAAAGCTTCGATCCCAACAATAGATCCATGATTCAAAACCCTAAACCATTTCCTATCCTCACCATCAAGGCTCTGTACAAAGACTCTCATCCATACATCTTCATTCTCAATGTTAATATTGTCTGCATAACTATAAAAGGCAACAAGGTGTTCTTCAACAGTTATGTCTTCCTCCCCTGTGAAATTGGGCATGTACTTAAGGTAGTCTCTAGTAGGGAGAGCATTCATAGGCTGAGGTAAGATAAGAGGGGCATACCTTGTAGCCACTATGGCATCCATCCTATTTCTAGGAGCATTAACACCTACCATTGGACTTTGAACTCTAGGAGAACAAGGAGGAGATGGAGATTTGACAACTGCAACTACAGTTTTGGTTTGAGGGGAAAAAGGAGACTTGGATGAGGATGGAGAGGTATCATGTTTTAGAGGAAGAGTTTTATCCTTTGGGGAAAATGAAGTAGGGTCCAAGGGAGAAGAGGTTTCCTCTTTTTTCATCTCATAAACTTTGATAGGAGGAGGAGTAGGGAAACCCAAAGTAGGGAAATAATCAAGACTCTCAAGTCTGAACCACTTTACAATGTCAGGGGAAACAAGGTCTTAAAAAATTTCTACTTTGACTTGAGAGCTAAAAGATGAATATTCAACAGGGAAATTTTCAAAATCTAAACTTCTAGAAACTTTAGTAGAAGGTAAAATAGGAGGGTTAGATATGGCTATTGGAGTTTTAAAAGTAGAATCATATGAGTGGCCAAAAGTACTTGGTACAACAACAAAAAAACTCTCTTGAGAAGCTTTTCCCTTCTTGATTATATTTTCTAGGTCATCTTCAGGTGTAGCCAAAGGTAGTTGTGAAGTTGACCTCATGTCTCTGCCTTTAGGATCCACAACTGAAACAATGGAGTTTCCAGGTGCAAGTTGCAATCTTCAATGTACTGAATTCTAATGCACCTTCAGAATCAATAAGATTTGTTGTTGAATCTATTGGAAATGATTAACAGGTAGCATATACTTGTCATTGATGGAAAGTACAGCAATAAAGATGGCATGTATGTACAAAGGATTGTTGGCTTGTCCTACAGGATGACAGACAAACAAAAGAATAAGCTCAGGAGGCATAGCGCTCTTTTACGTGCAAGGAGAACAGGAAAGAGACCGAGAGCCGTCGGATCTCACTCGGAAATCCCGACAGCTGCTGGATCGGGAGAAACTGCACAGATGTTAAGTGTAGTTGTTGGCGTGGAGAAGAAGTGATCTGCGCCGTCAGATTGGAAGCAGATACCCAACAACCGTCATATCTGCAAAAGAAGCGAGGGCGATAAGCCATCGAAGTTTCGGGGATCGGGGTTTCAACATGCAAAGAAAACAATGCAACGAAAATCCTGATTTCGCGATATGCGAAATCCTGATTCAATCTCAGCCATTGAATCGAGAATGAGATCTGGACCGTCTATTCGTGTGGACGTGTGGAAGCTTGAAGGCTTCATCGGAGTTTCGGGGATCGGGGTTTCAACATGCAAAG
>JZKD02S2250251.1:276984-300223 GCA_000966675.3 Picea glauca | reverse complement strand
GAAGAAATCCCTGGATGCACTATTGTTTTCATAAGAATATACAATAACTGGTCTCTATAAAGTAGACTAATATTTTTCAGTGAAAGAAAAGTGAAAAATTGTTAATAGCTCAAAACACTGATTCACCCCCCCCTCTCAGTATTATTCCAACAGAATCCCAGGGAAATGTATTCAATTTTTTCCCCGAAAGCGGTGCCAAGAATGTTAGCACTAAGAATCACCCTTAGATTTTAAAGAGGATAAGCCCAGTACCCATAAAATTATGTGTAAATGTAAATGAGTAATTAAAAGGTCAAATGGACAAGACTCAGAATAATAATGTTTTAACTCAGAAATTTGGGCTAACATGCACAAGAAAATGAGGTCTTGATTAGCTTCAGCTAGTGAATGGGATTAAAAGTGAATAGGGGGAAGAATTAGCGAGGGAGGTGTAAAGGTCTGCGATTGACATCAGGTTTTCAAGCAACCCAAGGAGGAAAAACTCAAACACAAGAACTTCTTGAATTCAAAGTTAAAGAACACTAAAGAACATCATAGCAGTATTATAATCAAACCTTCATCATAACACAACCATAAAAATCTCATGTGGATCATCCAATCATATATACTTCAGCATAAGAGGCAACAATATGATATAAAGAGGAACTGACTTCTATTAATTAGAAATTATCAAGTCCAGTACATAACCAGAGAACAATCTTACTTAGTAAAAAAATATTACAATAAGGGAGCCCAACTCAACCATTCAAACCCTCTTAATCATTTTGAATATGAATTTATAACCAAAAAGGAAAGGCAACATCTAGAGGTGCAAGCTGGCCTTCCTCCCCTAGGATTCTCTAAAATATATATTATTCTAACACTTGTGCTAACAATTCTTAACAAACTACTACAAAATAGGAACCATGTTGGCAACCACTCCAACAAGAATTAAATGACATTATCTCCCTTGTGGCACATTCCTTTCCATTACCAAGTTTCCTCCAGATGTTGTATGTTGTCACCATGCTTCCACCTGTGATCCTCGCCTCTATCCACATCATAAGCCATCCAAAAGATTCATGATTCGAATCCCTTTATTGCAAGTTCCAGTTCGTAGTGCCATTCAATACCACATTGGGTAGCCAGTTCTGTAGCGCCATTTGCAAAACCACTCTGAACATTTCATAGCGCCTTTCTTGTGTAATGACTATATGCAATTCCATAGCGCCCCTCCCGAAATATCTTCTGCAGATTCGGTAGTTCCATTCATCATAACAAATCTGTGGATTTGGTAGCGTCATCTATCAACTGTCCTTGCAGATTCGATAATGCCATTGCTGACACAGTCCTACAGAATTGGTAGCGCCACCATTGAGTTCATCTTAGGAGATTCTATAGCACTATGAAGAATCAGTAACAAAATTAAATAACATACTATATCGATGATTCTGTAGTGCCCTGGCGCTACGGAATGTCTGTGATTTTTCTGTGTGATGAGACCAATCCTTAAAAAGCACACAAAATTTAGCTGATGAATTAGGAGCCTGTAGATGTTATTATAGGTGGAAAAAAATTATAGTTCCTTGAACAATTTACTCTTGCAAAAAGAGATCACCCACAAAACTGGATCTTGTATCCCCCAACTACTTCATCAACCTAGCACTCCTCCTTGTTGCAAGAGAGATTCCCTCTATCATGGAAGCATGTTTTTCCTTTGCAGGGATACTCTTCTTGATTGCAAGTGTACTCTTCATGACTATTGGTTCATCTCTTTCAATGGAAGCTTCTACCATAACATTCAAGTTCCTCTAGTCCAATTCATCCTTGTAATGTTCCAATTCTTCCTTGAGCTTTGTATTTTGAGACTGAAAGCATATGCTATGCCTGTGGAGGTTATTAAGTTGCTTATGGAGAGGCAGGGCTCTTCTTGATGAGAATTTTTCTAGATCAAGGGTGTTACTATACATATGCATGAGCTCCTTCTTCTTGATTCTCTTAGTCAAACTTTCTTCTTTCAAATGAGTAACCTCCTTCATAGCCTCCCTAAGTTGTCTGATCAATCTTTTGAAAGTGTGATTACTAGTTGGAGTGCTGATGTTGATAACCTCAACATGATTCTCAATGGTTTCACCTTTATAATTTTGTTGCACAGGGGCTCTGTCTATCACCTCAATAGGATTCTTAATGCCTTTACCCTTGTATTTCTCTTTCCTTGAAACTGAAACCTTAGTTAGGACTTCAGCTTCAACAAACTCCTTGAGGGATGATGATCTAGTAAAAGGATTCCTAATTTTGATGCTAGTTGTTGGAGCAGGTGAAGAAAAATGCAACTTTCTTCCCCTCTTGGATGTGGCTTTTGTGGATGAAGGGAATTCTTCCAATTCAGGTGCAGGACGAGGTGAAAAATCTCTCTGTGGAGAGTGATGAACCTCCCTCTCCTCTTATTCAATTTCCGTGATGACTTATTTGTCTTGATCAGTGGTTTTCCTCTTTCTCTTTCTGCTTGTTCCTGCTGGAGAAACACTAGTAGATGGTAAAGGAAACTGCATCTTAGACTGAGGAGTAGAGGCTATATCCAGCTGCATGTGGGCATAGACAATGAAATGTTCCCAAGGAATGTTCCTCTTCTTCAACTCTTACATCACCAACATCCTGATTAATCCAGAGTGAAAGACGCTAGTGTCCATAGCCTTGGACTTGGATTGGACTCTATCAAACATCTTCCCCATGCTCCTCAAAAGGTATAAAGGGATATTCATTGCATATTTAATAGTAAAATGAAGCAAGAGCCTTATATGGTACTGGTATAACATGTTAAGTATTCCCTCACATGTAAAGTATCTTTGGATGATCTTCAAAATTTTATCAAAATTTCAACTAGGTGGCTTCTAGGGACTCCCTTGGACAAATTGTCTGTCTGTTAATTTGGTTTGAGGAAGTCCTTGGAGAAGGAAACATTTAGGATCATGGATTTAAACCACCTCTCACCACTATTAGGAATCCCAGTGTCTACTGCAATAGAGGCTTCAGATACCTCAAACTCAAGGTTTCCCACCTTACTCTTAATGCCATCAAATTTTAATGCAAGCTACCTTACTACTTCAGGGTGTCCTCTTTGCATGTTTTGGAAAAAAGAGAGGAAACCAACCTTTTGAAAAACCTCCCTGACCATTGGCTCAACATCAAACAGGTGCATGTCAAAGGGTTCAGTCCTGACCACACTTCCTCCCTTATGAGATTTCTTCTTTTGAGGTGTTTCCATGGGTAAGGATAGGGGATCAAAGGTTGTGGTGTAGTGAGGGCTAAGGAAACAAATAGAGGCAAATCTCAATGAGAAATGGCAGTGGCTAATGGTTTCTCTCTCTCAGGATTTTCCTCTAACTCACCTTGAATTAACAATATACTGCTTTGATGGATTTTTCTTTAAAATTGAAAGAAAGAGGCTCTGAGTTAAGGAAGGCAGTGATACATTGCTCAACTTTATGTCACCACACCATGGTCATCAAAGTTTTGGAAAGGTAGGGACTGCAGTTCCCCTTACTTCCAAGAGATATTAAGCTGAATGAATGATGATATAGTGAAATAAAAAGGCTAATGCAAGGGTATTTGAATACAAAAGGTAGCAATGACCAATCCAAATAAAACACAGTGCATGAAAACAAGGGATATGTAGCGTGGTTTTAGTAACGTCTTTGTGTAGCGCAGTGTGCATATAAGGACCAAGTGAATGAACGAGAACTCAATATTTAGAAGCAAAATGAATTGGCCTCTAGAATAGATGAAAACCAGGTGACAATGGCTGCAAAGTCTATGAGAGGAAAACTATAGATGTAAATGGATGAGAGAGAAAGTAATCTGCAGCATCGGGTGCTACCAAAAGCTAAGGTAGGGATGTCTCAAGACTTTGCTATGCAATGAGAGGACTCATGGAATACTTGGAGAAGGTGACTAAAAATGGAGGATCTACAACTAGTTAGGAAACTGCCACATCCACTTCAGTCTCCAATTTAGCTTTGGAAGTTGATTCTGTAGCGCAGTCTACAACTGGTCTGAACTAGTGATTTTATCAGCGCCAAGCTTGAGATAAAATTCAAATGCTCAAACCGTTAGCAAACTCATTAATGACCATATATTCACATTATATTTTAATCAACAAGGGTGCTAAAAACATGGTAAATCATGACCTCAACAGATTATGACAAATTGTGTCAAAGATCAAAGGAAAAAGGTGCACTACGGAAACTCCTAGTGAGTTGGCAGCACCTTTTTCAAAAAATTGATTTGACCCCCCCTTTAACGAACATAGGGACAACATGGCAAGGATAAAGGGAACGAGTGGATGAAGTGATGTGTCAAGTCATAAAGATCATGGGATGGGTTATGCTTGATATCAAGTCAAGAGGTGAGTCAAAATCATAAACCATATAATGAACCTAGGCTTAAAAAACTATGTGTGGGACAAAAATGATCCAAAACCACAAGCCTTTATTTGTTCAAGCTAACATAAGAAAATCACACAAAGAAAAATAAAGAAAAACTAAAGTATAAAGGATGAAAAATCTAAACCTAAAGGATAAAAGACCCAAGGCAACTTCAAGTGTTAACACCCCGAGCGAAGCATACTTGAAAAATCAATTTCCCAACATGAGACTATGATATCATCCATATAAGCCAACACATGATATTCCATGAATTTTATGTTCTCTTTTGTCAAGGGTTCACATATATTTGATGCACTTATCAACATTGTCCCTTTCCCACAAACAACACACAATCTATCACATTTCCAACTCATGCCATCCTCCACCGAAGCTTATTATGCAAAACCTCATTGGTCATCCATCCTACTTGACAATACATCTTTGGTTCTCCTAGATTATGCGCTACTACATCATCTTTACCATCCCTCTAATCACCGTGAGTCAACTACCAAGGCTACCAAAGCATATGGACTTGTTGTGAAACTTGTCAACTATACTTGTTGCACCCTCCATCGTGCCATTGCGAATGAAAACTCATATCCCATCCTTACAATGGGACTATTAAGTTGTGCACACATATAATTGAAAAACGTGATCCAAACCTACTCAATTATAATGATTAACGTTGACCATTGGAATTGGTGCATCTAAGTGCACTCCACTTTAATGATTAATCCATTGAACCGTAATGAGTAGCTCTTAGCAAGATACTTGGTGCAAAAATGGCTTAAAGAAATCTCTTTGACACCATTGTATTTTTGTTTTCAACAAAATTAACTAGAGATAGGAAAATAGAATATTTACCCTGGTTGGCTTCAGGATGTCTCGACCCTTGCTAAATCATAAGTTTCCTACTAGGCATTGGATTGTGGGTTGTTGGCACTAGCCTAGGGGTTATAGTGAGGGTGAGTAGGATTTGAGCCTAGGCCTTGCCTTGATAATCCCAATGACTTACCAATTCCTCTAGATAAATAAAAAACAAAATTAACTCGAGAGAAGGAATATTTACTTACTATTTGTATATTTGTAATTACTGAAAGTTCAACTAACATTTTTTAAATATGCACAACTATTATCTTCATATAAGGGATCATGTTGGAGTTTCGTGTGTAGAAATGGGTTCAACCCTCTCTTACGTCATTTAAATCTCATTGTGGAGGTATACCTCCTCCCTCTATGTGTGCACTGTATGTATTTGCTAATGGCAAATACAATGGTATTTCTTGTTTGTACTACATAGTTGTAAGGTGTTTCTTATTGTGAAAATTATTCACGTTATAGAGGATTTGACAAACAATAACCAATAGGTAGAGTTTAGGTCCAAAACCTTAATGTGATATAGAGTAGGTGGAAGCATGCACATTTATTTTATAGCGTTCCGAGGAAACCTTATTCTCTCAAGGTTTTAGGTAGAAACAATTATTCACGTTATAGAGGAATTTGACAAACGATAACCAAGAGATAGAGTGTAGGTACAAAACCTTAATGTGATATAGGGTAGGTGGAATCATGCACATTTATTTTATAGAGTTTCGAGGAAACCCTATTATCTCAAGGTTTTAGGTAGAAACTTTGCATAGTATTTATAATTTCTCAAAAACCACAATAAAGAAATTGTTAGGGACCTAACTTCCCTAACCCCTCACGTAGGTAGAATAATACATTTCCATATAATAAAGGCCAATATCAATAAGTCCTATTAATAAGGAAGAATAAGGCAAATGTAAGAAGACTTAATAGAAGCTTCCGCTTCTAGAAGGATTTTCCTCTAAATTGTTCTTTTGGATAGACAAATTTAATATAAATAGGAGTAGAGGGTATGATAAGTTTTGTCTTAGATAGTATTGTAATAGAGCTCTACTCTGCTGGAGGTTGCCCCCTCGAAGAGGCATGTGAACATTGTTATCATTAATCAAGGTGCTCTTTCTCATGTTATTCTGGTATTATTCTAGTATTGTTCTAGTTATATCATTGTTGTTCTGACATTTCTAGCTAAAATATTTATGTTTTGCATACTATTTTATATCTGGAATACTACAAGTGGTATCAAAGCACTTTTCTTGGCAAAAAATTGTGGGTTAATTTTTTTTCAGGGTAGAGATGTATTTCAACATCTTAAAGCTACATAGATATGTCTTTACATGCATAAAATCGTGGTCGGAGAGTCATACATGCAAGAAATACAAGTGGTACTTAAGCGCACATTTGTTGGCCACCCTTGTAGCCCCTGTTAGTACCCTTTCAAGTGGTATCACATCTGCAGACAACACCTGTATATGGATCAACTTGGATATCCTGAATCCCTCCATAGATAAACCGATCGACCACTTGATTGATATAGTTCCACTGAGAACAACACTCGGTAATATACTCTCTAGTACATGAGTAGTCGGGTAGTATGACTAAGGGAACGATCTAGCCTCTTTAGTTGGTGCCCTGAGATATTGGGTCGAGTACTCCTGTTGGACCCCACACGTATATCATAGAGCTATAGCACAAGTAAAACCGTTGTCTATAGACACCCTGCATGCCCTAACCCTTGGGACGGAAACAAAAACAAAATAGACAAGATCTATTGTCGCACAACTGTGCCTCTTGCATTCGGGTTGCAAAATTACTACACATTTCTTCCTATTAAGAATTTGGTCATTTCAACACTACAATGTTCTTCAAATCAGAGTATAACTCTACAGGAGTTAAAAAAAATAAGTCCAGATCCTGTTGGCACCATTATTTGAGCCCTATCTCGTTGGATTCCTCTCTTCGCCCTTATCGTAGTCATATCTATCATTTTTCAGCAAATTGTTTTTCCAGTGGACCCCACCCCCTTCCAACACCCTTATTTGGGCCTTACCCCATTGGATTCCCTTTGTCGCCCTGATCATCATGATACACTTCATCCATAACCCATTTTATGTGTGGTCCCACTAGTCCCTTTTTCGTTTTCCCTCTTCATCATGGCCCACACCCGTAGCCAAGAATTGAAAGCTTGCTTCAATTCCTTGTCCTGGAATTTCACAGAGACCCAATAGGAAGTGAGGCAGCTTAGTGCCAATTTTTCCACCATTAATAAAAACATGCATTCCTCCATAGACGCCAAAATGGGAACCATCAAACATGACCTCTCTACCCAACTTGCATTATTCACTAGCATGATCTACGCCAAGATGAATATCCCTGCAGATATTCCCTCCTCTGACCCATCTTTTCACTCTGAAGGTGAAACTTCCTCTAATTCTCCGAATTTTCAGCCCCATCACTTTTATCATGACCTACACCTTCTGCGTGTGGATGTGAACAAATTTGATGGCTCAGATCCCACTAGTTGGGTAAATCAAATGGAACATTATTTCTCTTTGTATGGAATTATAGATGATTTGGACAAACTTCGGTATGGAGTTCTCCATCTAGATCAAGAACGTTGGCAATGGTGGAAATGGAGAAAAAATTCCCTCCAAGGGTATGTGGATTGGACACAATTTATGGAAGAAATTTATGAACACTTTGATACTAACACCAACCATTTAGGTCATTTGACAAAGTTGAAACAATTTGGCATAGTGGAAGAATTTATAGCTGGTTTTGAGAAATTGGCTTTCCATACCGAGGGCATGTTTGATGGTTTTTTCCAAGAATGTTTTATCAGTGGCCTCAAGGATGAGATTCGTGCCCATGTCCTCATGGCTCAGCCTCAGAGTTGGGTGGAAGCTACTAAAATAGCTAAAGAGGCACACCAGGTTGTCTCTTCTCAAACCCGAAACCCTCCTTTATTGCTCACCCTAAACCAATCACTTCCACTCCTCCTTCCACTCCACTATAGATATAGAAATTGACTAGGGTAGAAATGGTTGAATTCCAACTCAAAGGACTTTGTTATAATTTTGATGAAAAATGTTTTCCTGGGCACAAGTGTAAGGAACAAAATCTTTTTATGTCCATCTCCAAGGATGTTTTGGAAGACGATGTCGAGGCCACCCCTATGGCTGAGTCATCTGAACCCACTGACATGACCCACCCTCTGACCCTCCAAGTTGAACCAGTAATTTCCATGAATGCTCTCATTAGGTTATCTGCTCCCCAAACCCTCAATCTAATTGGTTACATTAAGCATCAGAAGGTCATCATCCTTGTTGATAGTGGAAGCACTCATAATTTCATTCATTGCCACATTCCCCAAGAAACTAATCGCTATATTTGTTCCATCAATAATTTTCAAATCATGATTGCCAATGGTGGGTCCATGAAATGTGGGGGGCGTTGTCAAAATATCTGTCTCCAAATCAGTCAGTACCACATGAAATATCATATGTTTGCTATCGACATGGGCGATTGTGACATTTAGTTGGGTGTAGAATGGCTAAGGACTATGGGTCCCATTCTCATGGATTTTAAGGAATTAACCATGCAATTCAACTAGGAGGGACAACAATATAAGTTCCAAGGCATCATCGCCGATTCCCCATAGATCATCCATTCCCATCGCATGGAAAATCTCCTCAAAAAAGGTTGGTATGGAATTATTACACAACTCCATGCCATTCACACCACTAAGACACCCTCTGTGTCGTAGGACCTCCAATCCATCCTCTCCAAACATCAAGTTCTTTTTTACACTCCCCAAGGATTTCCTCCTTCCCATGGTTTTTATGATCATTCCATTCCCCTTGTCCTTGACAACCTTCCTCCCAATTTTCGTCTCTATCGTCATCCATTTTTCCAAAAAAATGAAATTGAGAAAATTGTTCAATAATTGCTCACTGCATCTGTTATCTGTCCTAGTACGAGCCCTACTCTTCTCATGTGGTCATGGTCCTTAAGAAATAAGGCTCTTGGCGCATGTGTCTTGACTTCTGTACCATCAAAGAAAAATTTCCCATTCATGTCATTGATGACCTCTTGGATGAATTGAGTGGTGCCCAGTTATTTACTAAACTTGATGTTTGTTTTGGCTACCACCAGATACGTATGAACGAGGTAGACATTCCTAAGACTGCATTTCAAACTCATGAGGGCCACTATGAGTTTTGGGTCATGCCCTTTGGTTTGTGTAATTCTCTCTCCACTTTACAAAGCCTCATGAATCATGTCTTATGTCCTTTTCTTCATCATTTTGTCTTAGTTTTCTTTGATGATATCCTCATCTATAGTAAAACCTAGACAACCCATATTTCTCATGTGGATCGAGTTCTACATCTACTCTCTCAGCACCAACTTTTCCTCAAACAATCTAAATGTGCTTTTGGTGCCTCAGAAGTCAAGTAATTGGGTCATATTGTTGGCAAGGTATGTGTCATGGTGGATCCTAAAACTATTGAGGCTATGCAGGATTGGCCTCACCCAAAGACTCTCAAAATATTTCGTGGATTTCTGGGTTTAATAGGATATTATCACAAGTTTGTTAAGAATTATGGAAAGATTGCGACACCTCTCACTACTCTGCTTAAAAATATTTTTTTCACTTGGACTCCCACAACTGATCATGCATTTCAAACCTTAGAGGCGACCATGTGCATCACTCCAGTCTTATCCCTTCCCGATTTCACAAAGACCTTTGTCCTGGAATGTGATGCTTTCGGGAGAGGAATTGGAGCAGTCCTTATGCAATATGGTCGACCTTTGTCCTTTACGAACAAACAACTGTCAGTGCGACATTTGGGCCAATCAATATATGGAAAGGAAATGTTGTATGTTCTGCATGCAGTGGATCTTTGGCGCCCTTATCTGTTGGGGCAGTGCTTCCAAATTAAGACAGATCATCAAAGCCTCAAGTATTTTATGGAACAATGCCCTTCCTCCCTGGAGCAACAAAAATAGGTGACTAATCTCTTTGGATATGATTATGATATCATTTAAAAGAAAGGAAAAGACAATTTGGTTTCTAATGCACTTTCAAGAAAATATGAAGATGAAGGGTCCCTTTTTTCCCTCTCCTTCATTGTACCAGATTGGCTCCAAGGTGTTCGCCAGGAATGGCTACAAGATCCCAAAATCTCATATATGATCCAACAATTGCAGGCCAATTCTCGAGTTTCCCCAGGGTACTTTTGGCACGATGATGAGCTTCACTACAAATTTCATTTGTATTTAAGTAAACGGTCACAACTTAAATCCATTTTACTTTATGAGCTTCATGCTACACCCATAGTTGGGCACTTAGGATTTACCAAAACCTATGACTTGGTCAAACGTTCTTTTTTTCTGGGATGGTATGAAACAAGATGTTCACAATTTTGTGGCAGAATGTGATGTTTGTCAATGCAACAAGGGAGAAACAGTCAAAACTCTTGGCACACTACAACCACTTCCGATTCCACCTACTATTTGGAGGGATATCTCTATGGATTTTATTGTGGGCTTACCTAAATCCAGAAATAAATCAATCATCATGGTGGTCGTTGATTTTCTTTCCAAGTATGCTCATTTCTATGCTCTTCAACACCCATTTACAACCTCTATTGTGGTTCAACGTTTCATGGACCAGGTCTTCAAGCTTCATGGCATGCCTCATTCTATTTTTTTGATCGAGACCCCACTTTCACTAACATTTTTTGGCAAGAATTGTTCAAGCTACAGGGCACCCAATTGCACAACTTATCATCCCCAAACTAATGGTCAAACTAAAGTTGTCAACAAGTGTTTGGAAACATATTTGAGGTGCTTTTCATCGAAAAGGAAAAATCAGTGGGAGCAATGGTTACCACTAGATGAATAGTGGTACAACACTTCTTACTATACATCTACCCACATGACTCCTTTTGAAGTAGTATATGGAAAAAATCCACCTTCAGTTCTCTCATACCTACCAGGTGTCTTGAAGGTCTAGGCGGTTGACCAAACACTTACAATTGTTCAAGCTACAGGGCACCCAATTTCACAGCTTATCATCCCCAAACTAATGGTCAAACTAAAGTTGTCAACACGTGTTTGGAAACATATTTGAGGTGCTTTTCATCAGAAAGGAAAAATCAGTGGGAGCAATGGTTACCACTAGTTGAATAGTGGTACAACACTTCTTACTATACATCTACCCACATGACTCCTTTTGAAGTAGTATATGGAAAAAATCCACCTTCAATTCTCTCATACCTGCCAGGTGTCTCGAAGGTCTAGGCGGTTGACCAAACACTTACAGTTCGAGAGGCTATTCTCCATACCCTTAAAGAGAATTTGGTCATGGATCGGAATCACATGAGGCAACAGGCATATCAAGGTCACTTTGAATGCCACTTTACTGAATAAGACCAAGTGTTTCTTCGACTACAACCTTATAAGAAAAATTCCCTCAAGGTTGAACATTGTCAGAAACCGACACCCAAATTTTATGGTCCTTATGTTGTTCTCAAGTGTGTGGGACAAGTGGCCTATCAATCATATTTTCCCAATCATTCTAATATCCATCCTATTTTTCATGTCTCTTTCTTAAAGGTGATTGGAACTAAGTGCTAAACTCAAACCAACCTTCCTGCATTGGATGAAGAAGGCTCCATTTGGCTGCAACCACAAGTAGTTTTGGACCAGCATGAGCATCGTCAACATCAATGCACCATCAAGGAAGTGTTATTCCAGTGGAAAGATACAACTCTAGTAGCTTCCACTTGGGAACCAACTACCATTCTGCAACAATTTATTCATCTCAAGCCTTGAGGACAAGGCTATTTTTAAGGGGGAGGACATGTTAGGGACCTAACTGATCCAGGTGAATATTAGTGGCCACCCACCTATTCCAACTATCTCCTCTTGATAGTTTTTAGTTCAACACGTTCTTCTGTACTTATTTGTAGTTGTGGGTTCTACACTTTCGAAGCTGTCTGAAGCCCTACACATATTCCAGGTGGATAGTGGTGGCCTCTCACCTAATCCAACTAGATTATTTTGTATGTTTTCATGTGAGCATGTATTTTTGTACTTCCAAGGTCGTTTTGGGGCCCTAAATAATGTTTTTTTGGCTCGCCATAGTCAAACTGTAGACATAGTCAGATTTTGATGGTATACTGCATATTTCTTGAAAATACCTTTCCAATGGGATATCGCACGCCTAAAATGGAGGTTGTATGAAAAATTTACGACCCTAGGAAGTTGAGGTACCAACTTACCCATAGGGGCCCACATAAATTTTGGCGTTTCATCTCCTAGGGTTAGGTTTTTGGATGTCTAGGGTTTTGGAATTCATGAGTAATGTTAAAAAGGGCTCTGGAGCCTCATTGTAATCATTCTTCTCAGACAGATGCACGTAGAAGCTGTTAGCACTATAAATCACCTTCAGATTGCATGGAAGGAAAGCCCAATACCCATCAGGTTATATGTGAATGTAAGAGTGTTTTGAAGGGTCAAATCGAAAAAGACTCGAAATGATAATGTTCCATCTCAAAAAACAGGGCTATCATGCATCGAAAATCAAGGTCTTGGATAAATTCAATCATTAATTGGCAGTGAGTATGAATAGAGGGAAGACTTGAATGAGAGGAATGTAGGGGTTGTTGTAAACATTAGGCCTACAAAATCCTAAGGAAGAAAGTTTCTTAACACAAGATCTTCTTGAACTCAAAAACTAAGGAAGCTAAATAAACATCATGATAATATAATGATCAAACATCCACCATAACATCACCACAACCATTCATGTGAATCTTTCAAATCATGAACATTTAGCATTAGAAGAAAATAAGATGAAAGAGAAGATGATTTCCATTAACCAAAATGTCTTAAATCCAATACATAGCCAGTTCACAGTCACTTCATCAAAATATTGTAGTCTAAGAGAGCCTTGCTCAACCATCCGAACCTACTAAAGCATTTGATGTATCTATTTATAAAAAAAGGGAGGCAATAGCTGGAGGTACGAGTTGGCCTCCTTCCCTTGAAAATCTCTAAGAATTTATTTCATCTAACAACTTGGTTAACAACCTATGCTATAAAATAGGAAAATGTTGGTGACTAATCCAATCAATCTTCAACTGACTTGATTCCCTTTTGTTGTGCAGCTCCTTGTTTTCCATGTGTCTTTCAGAAGCATGTGGGTGTCCTCATGATACCAACTGTTATTTCTACAATCTTCTCCATCATCAGCTATCCAAAAAGTTGTTAGCTTGGCCCACCTGGATCCCTGGTGTCTGTTGATAGCTTCTTTGGGTAACAAATTTGGGTAGCACACTTAAAAAATGGACAAGTAGAAATAGTAGTGACAAACCTTCCTATCCCCTGTACAAACTCTGGTCTCTGTGAAATATTAGGTAGCAAATTTAGGTAGCACCACTGTGTTGCGTCTGTGTGCAAATTCTGTCTCTGCTAGATATTAGGTAGAGAATTTTGGTAGCGCCATTATGTGTTTGTGTACAAATTTAGGTAGCGCTATAAAAAATGCAACACCTCCAACTTGAACATGTGCAGAGAAAGTAGTGACTTTGCATAGTATCAAACCCATCATCTTTAGGTGAATTGTCAGCACTGTAGTTAGCATACCATTGTAATACCAAAGTGGACTATTTCGTAGAACCAAGGCACTACAGAATGTCTGCATTTTACTGCTGAGGGAGTTAGCACTTCACAAAAATCCCAAAACTCTGAGAATCAATCGCTTAAAATACTGTATAGGTGGTAGAGGTAATATTTGAATATCAGTTAACACTCACAAAAAAGGAACCATCCTAAAAAATGGGGCTCACCTTTCACCAACTATTTCGTTACTCTGACACTTAACCTCACAATCTTTCTTGTAGAAGGAGGATCTTCATTTGGCACACCAGACTTCTTCTTCTTAGCAATGACAGACTTTTTCAGTGGGGATGTGCTCTCCTTGACTACTGGTGTCTCTTTCTAAACAACATCTTCAACCAATACCTGCAGGTTTCTTTGAGCTACTTCATCTTGAAAATGCTGCAACTCTACCTTGAGTTTCCTGTTCTGAGATTGAAAACCTCTATTTTGCCTATAAAGGTTTTGGAGTTTCCTATGAAGGTGTTGGGCCTTTCTTGCTCCAAAACTTGCCAGGCCAAGGGTATGACTATAGCCATCCATGAGCTCTTTCATTTTCACCCTATCAGATATGGCTTTTTTTTTCAATTGAGCCACTTCTTTTCTTGCATCCCTAAGTTGCCTGATTAATCTTTTGAATGTCTGACTGTTAGGTGCAGTAGTGACATGCACATTTTCAACAAGAGTTTTCTCGGTCTTCTCTTCCACCTGCATAGGAATTTTCTTGTCTGCCTCATCAGACTTCTTGGTGGCTTTTCTTTTATCATTCTTCTTTTGCACATGGGTTTCTTCTTTTCTTTCCACATGCTTTTGAATGCCTTTTCCCTTCTTCTTTTGTACAGGGATTTCTGGTAGGGATTGTTCTTCAACAACTTCCCTAGGAATTGATGATCTTGTGAAAGGTCTTCTTCCCTTAGTATTGGATATTGGAGGAGAAGAGGGGAAGTTTAGCTTCTTCCCTTTCTTGGATGTAGTTTTGGTAGAAGAAGGAACCTCTTCTAACCCTGGTGGAGGAGGTGGTGAAAAATCTCTCTGCGGGGAAGGACAAACTTCCTCCTCAGTTACTGTGACCTGTTTGATGACCTCTTAAACTTGAACAGGAGCTCTGCCCTTTCTCTTCCTACTAGTCCCTGCTTTAACAAAACTGGTGGGTGATAAAGGACTTGCATTTTGTGATTGAGGGTTAGATGCTATATTCAACTTGAAGTGAGAAGACACAACAAAATGTTCCCATGAAATATCTTTCTTACCCAATTCCTCAGAGACTAGCATTCTGATCAATCCAGAGTGAAAGATGCTAGTATCCACACCCTTAGACTTGGATTGAATCCTGTCTGACATCTTACCTATGCTCCTTAACAAATAGTAGGGAATATTCATTTCCACTTTACCAGCAAAATGCAACAAAAGCCTTATATGGTACTGGTACAATGTGTTAAATATCCCTTCACATGTAAAATATCTCTGGATGATCTTCAATATCCTGTCCAACTGATCAATCAATTGATTTCTTGGCACACCTTCAGAAAAATCACTGGCTTGATGTTCAGGCTTAAGGAGATCTTTGGCATAGGCTGAACTCAAAGCCATGGCTTTAAACCACTTTTCACCTGTAATAGGAATTCCTGTTGCAGCTGAAATAGAGGCCTCAGTCACCTCAAATTCTAAATCCCCAACCTTGGTTCTCCTTCCATCAAAATGTAATGAAAACTATCTTTCCACCTCTGGATGGCCTCTTTGCATATTCTGGCAGAAGGAGAGGCATCCCACTCTTTGAAAAACCTCTCTTGCCATGGGCTCTGTATCGAAAAGATACATATCCACAGGTTCTGTTCTAACCACCTTGCCCCCTTTGTGTGTCTTCTTCATCTGAGGAGTTTCCATGGTTTAGAATGAGAGATTCTTAAGGCTTATGGGGTAGTAATAACCAGGAGGACTTAAAATCAAGCTTCAAATGTACAAGGCTGAACTTTTAAAACAAACTAGTGCTAGTAAGCCAAGTTTTGACTGTGGGAATCCCACCCTTAGATTTGTAGAGGTATGAAAGTTTAGACAATGAGGGGGTAATATGTAATTGTCCCTTTGTTTATGGGTAAAAATGCTTAACTCAAAGATGAATGGAAGTAGGGGAGACACATAGGGGTTAAGAAACGCCTCTGGGTAGCGTGATGTGTATGCAGAGGATAGACTATTTATATGCTTGCAACCTCAATAGCTATGGAGATCAAACGTAATCAGAGTTTCATACAAGAAAATGAAGCTCACAGGTTTGAAAATGGAGGAGACAAGGATATGATGCGAAGATGAGTCCCTTACAACTGTGCAAGCCCGATAAACCAAAATCTGAGCGCTAATTCTTTGTGAAAATTAATCTGCATAGGAGGCAATATGAGATACCTATGGAGTAAACACCTGTTTGAAGCTCCAATGAAGTATCAGGATGAAGTCACAAACATTTCGGCCCTTGAATCTACCTCAACATCAGATTTGGTCACACCGCTGTCGCCTGGTCAAAACTGTGAGTTTGAGAAGCGCAACATTCTTGAATTTTCAAATCACAAACCATCTTCAGGGATCATAAATACGAGATCTTGAAGGTATCTTTAACCAACTCTTGGCGTTGAAAACAAGGAACATGACATCAATCATGGTAATCATAACTTGTGATGGAAAGATGATGAATGAGAAAGGCGCTACAGAACCACTTGATGAGTGGGCAACGCTCCAATTTAAAAAATGATTGGACAGGTAAGCAAGGACAATAAGGCATGCTCACAAGGTCATGAATGAGGAGAAATGTGTGTCACATCGGTCTATTCATGGGAGGGATCGATCCTAGTGACAAATCATGAAGGGGACCAAAATTTAAGTCATGAACTAAAATGGTTCTAAGTCCAAAAATCAATTTGAGGATCAAACATGAGTTATAATCCAACACTTTATTTATCTAAGGGGTCCTTCCAAACATAAAATTTAAAGGGATAAAACTTAAAAAATTAAAATCTAAGGCTTAAAAAAGGATAAAAACAAACTAAAAACCCAAGGCAATTTAATGTGATAACATTGGCTCCATAGGGGATGGCATGGCCCCTACGGGCTGCCAAGAATAAGTAGATTCAATGCCTTATCCTAGGGCTATGGGGTCAGTTATTGAAACAAAAACAAAAATAAAATGATATTTACAATGACATGAAGAGCCACTCAAGGCTCAAGAAAAGTACTTTTTCAGGAAATTCCCATTGACAGGGCCACCAAAAACCTCTTCATTCTCCATATTCTGCAACTTGAAAGTGTTATTACAGAGTACCTCAGAGATTTTGAAAATCCCGATCCGTAAAGCTTCAAATTTACCGTGATTGCCTTTATCTTGCTTCAGTGCATCCCACTTGAGCACCAAATTTCCTAGTTTAAAATCCTCTTTGTTCACTTTCTTGTCAAATGCCTGCTTGATCTTCAGTTGATGATCATATGCTTTGTCTACAAGATGCTCCCGAGTCTACTGCACTTCAACCAGCTGTTGAATCCTTCTGATCATATGATCAAGCTCCCCTTGGTAATCTTGGAAGAATTTTTCCACAGGTAAGGCAAGCTAAGAAGGAAAAAAGGCCTCAACTCCATACACCAGCTGGAAAGGGGAAAGTCCCAGGGACCTTTTTACCATCACTTTGTCAGCCCATAGAGAAAATTTGAGTTTTGAGTCCCATGCCTTTTTGTTATCCTCTAACAACTTTTTAATGATCTTTTATAAGGATTTTGTTTTAGGATTCTACAAGCTCGTTTCCTTGAGGGTATTAAGGGGTAGAATGAATCAATGTGATCCCAAAATGTTCATAGAACTGAATCGATGGTTCAGCCTTGAATGATGTTGCATTATCAGTGATGATTCTATTAGGACTCCCAAACCTTGCCATAATGTCTTCAAGGAAACCAATCATCACTTTTTGGGAAGCATTCCTTGTAGGGATAGCTTCTATCCACTTAGTAAAGTAATCTGTAGCAGTCAAGATCCATATATGTTGGCCACTGGAGGCGGGATGAATTTCCCCAATAAAATCTAAGCCCCAATGATGGAAAGGTCCTGAAGTTGCCATAGGATTTAATGAGAAAGACTTAAGCTACTTCTTTCTAGAGAACTTCTGACATTTAGCACAGGCTTTGATATTAGCACAAACATCAGTGAACAAACTAGGACAGAAGTACCCATCCCTGAGGATATTGTATGTCATGGTTCTCCAATAATGATGCCCCCCACATAAACTGCCATGAAAATCATACATAATCTTTTGGGCTTCTTGGGGGTCTAGGCATCTCAAAAGCACTCCTAGTGGATCCTTCCAATGCAAAACTTGATCAACAAGGAAATATTTTATTGATTTGAGTTTTAAGGCTCTTACCTTGTTCCTTTCCATACCATTTGGAGGCTGTAAATTCTTCCGAGAAAAAATGATATCTTTGTACCAACTGCAGTTTGCCAATGCAGGGATGACTTGAGGGCCTTTATCAGTTAATTCAGCCTACTGATTTTCTGAACATGAGTGGATGAAATTCACCCCCAATGCTGAGCAATTTGATTCAGCCAACAACTTGGCTAAACCTTGGCCTTTAACCAATTTGTTAGGCTTAATCTCCAAATCAAATTCAAGTATTTTAGCATTCCACTTGCTCCTTTTTCGTCTATATCAGGCTAAATAAGAATTTATTTTACATCAGTTGACGGGACATAAGCAATGACTCTTGAATGCAGGACATAAAATCTGAAAGAATTTAGATCTTTAACTAATGCATAGGCTTGTTTATCCATGATGTCATATTTTAATTCAACATCTCTCAATGCCCTGCTAAAAAGGGCAATGGGCTGCTCTAAGCCTTCAGAGTTCTTCTGCAATAAGATTGCAGCTACTGTATCAAAAGAGGCAAAAGAAAAAATAAGAAAGTCCTTGGAGTAGTCTGGACTGATAAGAACTGGGGCTTCAGTCAAGGATTTCTTTATCTGATCAAAAGAATCACAAGACTCAGCAGTCCATTTGATTTCATTGCCCTTTCTTAGCATGACTATGATATACTTAGCCAACTTAGCAAAATTTGACACAAATCTTCTAAAAAAGAAAAATTTTCCTAGAAAAGATTGAACCTCTTTTTTGGATATAGGAAGTGACAATGTTTGTATAGCCTCAACCCTACTAGAATCAATCCTTACCCCATTAGCTAACACAATATGCCCCAATAATTTTCTTTCCTTCATGGCAAACAATGATTTTTTTGGATTCAAAGAGAGGCCAAATTTTCTGCATTTCAAGAAAACCTTTCTTAAGTGATCAGATTGTTCTTTATCAGACTGAGAGTACACTGTTATGTCATCCAAATAGATAACAACAAACTTATCCTTCTCTCTAATAAGTGCTATGTCCATATCTAACTGAAAAGTTTCCCCTACGTTCATCAAACCAAAGGGCATCTTGGCATACATAAATGTACCCCAAGGAGTGGTAAAGGTCGTCTTCTCCCTATCTTCTGGAAAAATAGAGACCTGATTATATCTGGAAAATCCATCAACCATGGACATCCTGGCTTCTCCTGTCACCTTCTGTACTATGTGCTCCATCTTGGGCAAAGGGTAATTATCCTTTTTTGAGATTCTATTCAGATTTCAAAAATCAACGCAAAGTCTGATTTCTCCATTCTTTTTTCTTACTGGGACCAAATTGGCCACCCATTCAGAATACCTCAAAGGAATGATAATTTTTGCATCTAAAATCTTTTTTACCTCTTTCTCCATGACATGCAATAACATAGGATTGATTTGCCTCAACTTTTTCCTGAAGGGTTTGGTGCCTTCTTTTAAAGGAATCTTGTGCTCTATAATGCTTGTGTCATAAGTTCTGAGATCTTCATAAGTCCAAGCAGATACATCAACAAATTCCTTCAACAACTTAGTATATTCTGCCCTCTGCTCTTCTAATAGGCTTCTTGACAATTTGACATATTTTAGTGCCCAAATTGCACTCAGTTATATCAACATCATCAGTGGATACCTTCCCTTTCAATTCCACATCATTCTCGTCAAATAATCTTTCCAAAGGAACTAGTCTTTGGGTAGAAAATATGGGTAGCGCACTTCAAAAATTGACTAGTAGAAAAGGTAGTGCCAAACCTTCCTATCCCCTGTAAAAACTCTGCTCTCTGTGAAATATTAGGTAGCGAATTTAGGTAGTGCCACTATGCTGCGTCTGTGTGCAAATTCCATCTCTATCAGATATTAGGTAGCGAATTTCGGTAGCGCCATTATGCGTTTGTGTACAAATTTAGGTAGCGCGTAAAACAATGCAACACCTCCAACTTGAACATGTGCAGAGCAAGTAGTGAGTTTTCATAGTATCAAACCCATCATCTTTAGGTGACTTTTCAGCACTATAGGTAGCATACAAGTGTAATACCAAAGTGGACTATTTCATAGTGCCAAGGTGCTACAAAATGTCTGCATTTTACTGCTGAGGGAGTTAACACTTCACAAAAAGCCCAAAAATATGAGAATCAAGTGCTTAAAATCTTGTATAGGTGGCAGAGGTAATATTTGAATATCAATTAACCCTCACAAAAAAGGAACCATCCTAAAAAATGGGGCTGACCTTTCACCAATATTTTGTTATTTTGACACTTAACCTCACACTCTTTCTTGTAGAAGGAGGATCTTCATTTGGCACAACAGATTTCTTCTTCTTAGTAATGACAGGATTTTTCAGTGGGGTTGTGCTCTCCTTGATTGTTGGTGTCTCTTTCTCAATAGAAACTTCAACCAATACCTGTAGGTTTCTTTGAGCTACTTCATCTTGAAAATGCTGCAACTCTGCCTTGAGTTTCCTGTTCTGAGATTGAAAACCTCTATTCTGCCTATAAATGTTTTGGAGTTGCCTATGAAGGGGTTGGGCCTTTCTTGTTTCAAACCTTGTTAGGTAAAGGGTATGACTATATCCATCCATGAGCTCTTTCATTTTCACCCTGTCAGATATGGATTTTGTTTTCAACTGAGCCACCTCTTTTCTTGCATCCCTAAGTTTCCTGATTAATCTTTTGAATGTCTGACTGTCAGGTGGAGTAGTGACATGCACAGTTTCAACAATATTTTTATTAGTCTCCTCTTCCACCTGCATAGGAATTTCTTGGCACACATTTAGACAAATCACTGGCTTGATGTTCAGGCTTAAGGAGATCTTTGGCATAGGCTGAACTCAAATCCATGGCTTTAAACCACTTTTCACCTGTAATAGGAATTCCTATTGCAGTTGAAATAGAGGCCTCAGTCACCTCAAATTCTAAATCCCCAACCTTGGTTCTCTTGCCATCAAACTATAATGAAAATTGTCTTGTCACCTCTGGATGGCCTCTTTGCATATTCTGGCAGAAGGAGAGGCATCCCACTCTTTGAAAAACCTCTCTTGCCATGGGCTCTGTATCAAAAAGATGCATAACCACAGGTTCTATTCTAACCACCTTGCCCCCTTTGTGTGTCTTCTTCATATGAGGAGTCTCAATGGATTAGAATGATAGATTATCAAGGCTTATGGGGTAGTAATAATTAGGAGGACTTAAAATCGGGCTTCAAATGTACAAGGCTGACCTTTTAAAATAGACTGGTGCTAGTAAGCCAAGTTTTGATTGTGGGAATCCCACCCTTAGATTTGTACAAGTATGAAAGTTTAGACAATGAGGGGATAACCTGTAATTGGTCCTTTGTAGCTGGGTAAAAATGCTTAAGTCAAATATGAAAGGAAGCAGGGGAGACAAATATGGGTTAAGCAACGCCTCTGGGTAGCGCGATGTGTATGCAGAGGATAGACTGTTTAGATGCTTGCAACCTCAATAGCTATGGCGAGCATATGTAATCATACTTTGATACAGGAAAATGAAGCTCACAGGCTTGAAAAGGGAGGAGACAAGGATATGATGCGAAGATGAGCCCCTTACAATTGTGCAAGCCCGATAAACCAAACTTTGAGCGCTAATTGTTTCTAAAAATTAATGTGCAGAGGAGGCAACACAGGATACCTGTAGAGTAAACACATGTTTGAAGCTTCAGTGAAATCTCAGGATGAAGTCATGAACATTTCAGCCCTTGAATCTACCTCAACATCAGATTTGGTTGCACCGTTGTCGCTTGGTTAGAACTGTGAGTTTGAGCAGCGCAACATTCTTGAATTTTCAAATCACAAACCGTCATCAGGGCTCGTAAATGGAGATCTTGAAGGTATATTTAACCAACTCTTGGCACTGAAAACAAGGAACATGACATCATTCATGGTAATTATAACTCGTGATGGAAATATGATGAACGGGAAAGGCACTACAGAAACACCTGATGAGTGGGAAGCGCTCCAATTTAAAAAATGATTGGATAGGTAAGAAAGGACAACAAGGCATGCCCACGAGGTCATGAATGAGGAGAAAGGTGTGTCACATTGGTCTAGTCATGGGAGGGATCGATCCTAGTGACAAATCATGAAGGGGACCAAAATTTAAGTCATGAACTAAAATGGTTCTAAGTCCAAAAATCAATTTGAGGATCAAACATGAGTTATAATCCAACACTTTATTTATCTAAGGGGTCCTACCAAACATAAACTTTAAAGGGATGAAACTTAAAAAATTAAAATCTAAGGCTTAAAAAGGGATAAAAACAAACTAAAAACCCAAGGCAATTTAGTGTGATAACAACAACGACATCTCTTCTCAGAGATAGCTACCACCATTTGAGAAAGTGTTTTAGTTCTGTAGTTTTATAGTTTCAACCTATTTCATTTATTCAATAGAAGATATTGTTCACTAGATATCTTTGTTTTTCTTCATATCACTTTGTTTATTGTATTTAGTATGTTAATCAGTTTGTTCCACTCCTAAATCTGGATCAGTGGTATCATAGCAGTCTGCTATTCATTTATTTTTCTTTGTGCATGTCCCTGACAAGATCTAGGTACAAGAAGTTGGGACTCTAACCAATCGAGCCATTGCAATATCGATCATTCCAAGCCTGAAAAAAAACCCATGGGGGACTAAAATAAAGATGATGGAGCAGAATATCCTTTTAAAATGTTGCTCAAGTTATCCCTTGCGCGACAAAGGAACAAAATGATGGAAAAAATTACGCAGATCCTTCAGCAAATGCCCACATGAGAAGCATATTAATCAAGTGGCCATGTGTTAAGCCCTAATATTGGCTTATTACCCCTTAATTGGGGCATATTAGATTAGTAATGTTATTTTATTTATGTCGGCTTTAGGCCATTAGTTGTAATTATACCTCCTAGTCTCCT
>JZKD02S2250251.1:256283-272756 GCA_000966675.3 Picea glauca | reverse complement strand
TAAAAGGAGGTTGCCCCCTCGAAGAGGATTATTATCTGAAATTATCTCTTTTTCAAGGCGTTGAGTACTTTTTATGAGGTTTTTCTATGCTATATTGATATTTGGTTCCTAACACCATGCAACCCCCTTCAAGGTACATGTAAATTTTGATATTCCATTATTTGAAGGACTGATAGATGCAGATATTGTAGATAAATGGTTGAATCTGCTTGAAGGGTATTTTTCGGTCCACAATTTTTTCGATAGGGAAAATATTACTTTTTCACTCCTCAAGGTTGTCCCCCATGTTAAGGATTGGTGGGATAATTACTATGAGAAAATGGCCATAGAGGAATCTACAATATTTGTGGTTTCCCCTACATGAGATTCCTTCTGGGATGCCATTAAAGAACAATACTACCCTGTTGGAAGCTATGAGGACCAGTACACCAGATGGACACCCTGCCTCATGAAAGGGACTAGACAGTACAATATTTCACCAATATTTTCCACACCCTGTGCACCAAATTGGGTATCAAAGACTCTGAGTGACATCTAGTGCTCAAATAACGTGATTGTTTGCATAGATACATTCAAACAGAAATGGAGTTTTGGGACATCGCCTCATTGGGTATGACTTATAGATATGTTTTTAAGATCGAGCATAAATTTAAGCTGAAGAGGCGAGATTTTGGATATGCAAACTCCTCACAGCCGAAGAAGGGAAAAGGCAACCCCAACCCCCACATCAGGGGACAAAGAAAATATGGCCACTCTTAGGACAACCAGTCCAAGCCGCAACACAAGAAGGCCAACGAGAAGACAAAGAAGGACATGGGAAAATGGTGTGAATACCATAAAATCCCTTGGCACAACACTAAATAATGTCGCTCCAAGAAGTCACTCATGGCCGAGATGAAGGATTTCGATTCAGAGGTCGATTCTGAATCCGAATCAAATCCAAAAGGACTGAAGTGGATTATTTATGCTGAACCGAGTGCCATTGTCACTACCACCAAAGTCTATCCAAGCGAACATGAAGAACCAGAGGAAGGGGAGCGCCTCTTTCACTCACATATGTGGGTAAAGGGGGATCTACTTCATTTCATTGTTGATAGAGATAGTTAGAAGAAAATGATCTCAACAAAGGTCGTCAATAGGTTGTACCTGTAAACAAAACCACACCCACATCCCTACACCATCGGTTGGATTCTCTAAGGAAGAGATCTTCGTGTCATCCAACAATGTTGTTTATGCTACGAAATCAAGCCTTTCAAAGATGAGGTATTGTGTGATATTGCTCCTCTTGAAAATTGTTATTTTATTTTAGGAAAACCATATTTGTGTAAGCATCATGTTGTTTATGATTCTAGACCTCGCAGTGTTATTATTACTTTGGGTAGACAATTGTACATGATACCAAAGGTTACGTTGTCTATCACTATTTCTTTAATCTCTGCTAAGCAATGTAGTAAGGTAATTTTATAGACCGGGAAGTTCATCTTCTTTGTGATCTGTGCTCATAGTAAGCAGAAGATCACCTCCACATTTGTGGCCTCTACACAGAGCCTATGTTTGTAGCAGAAGAAAGTGGATAGGATCGTGCAAGAGTACATAGACATCTTCTCCTCACCCACCGGGGTACCAATGCACTACCAAGTCAAGCATCCAATTGATCTAACCCCCAATGTACCTCTGCCCAATGGAATAGTCTATCATTTCTCATTGATGGAAAATGACAAAATCAAGCGTCATATCCAAGATATTATTCAAAAGGGACACATCAAACCCAACTCCTCCCCTTGCAGAATCTTGATTGTATTGGTGCAGAAGAAGGACAGGACCTGACGACTCTGCATTGATTACAAAGCATTAAACAAAATCACAGTTAGGAATTGATACCCAATTCCTAGGATTGATGAACTTCTTGACCAACTCAAGGGGGAAAAGTTCTTCAGCAAAATTGACCTAAATTATGGCTACCACCAGGTTCCCACCAAACCAACTGATGTATGTAAGACAACTTTAAAATCTAAAGAAGGTCTCTTCAATGGATGGTCATGCCCTTTGGCTTAACAAATGCACCTGCCACTTTAATGAGGTTGATGGATGATGTATTGAGACACTTCACCAACTCTTTTGTGGTGGTATATTTGGATTACATCCTCATCTTCAACATAACTTGGGAGGAGCACATGTGGCATATTTAGTAGGTTTTGAGCACTCTGTGGCAACACAAGCTAAATCCCAACTTGGAAAATGTTACTTTGGCATGAACAGGGTCCAATACTTGGGCTACATTGTTGATAATCATAGGGTACATGTTGATCTAGCTAAGATCCAAGTCATCAATTACTGTCCATCCCCGACCACACTAATCGATCTTTGAAGCTTCTTGGGACTGGCCAACTTCTACCAATGGTTTGTGTTGGGATTCTCCCATATTGCATGGGCCTTTAGCCAAGTGACCAAGGGTGGTAGCAGGGAAAATTTCGTGTGGGGAAGGAACAACAATGAGCATTTGATGATCTAAAGCATCGCTTGTGCTCAACTCCAGTACTCTCCTTGTCCGATCTGCAACAACCATTCAAGATTGAGACTGATGCAACTGACTATGTTGTGGCATAGTTCTTACTCAACGTGATCATTTGGTGGAATACCATAGTGATACACTCTTAGATACTGTCTGGAAATACCCCACCTATGACAAGGAAATGTATTAAATTGTACAAGCTTGTCATCAATGGAAACATTACATTCTGGGAAAGGAGATGATCATCCACACTGATCACAAGCCGCTACATTTCATACAGACACAAGGGAAGTTTCAGAATGACCGCCATAAGAAGTGGTCCACCTACCTGCAACAGTTCCATTTCAACATCAAGTATACGACATGGAGCACAAATCATGTCGCTGACTGCCTCAATCGACCTCCCGTGGCTGCACTCACCACTGTGCTACATTCCTATGGAAATGAGGCATATGGGTGGTCCCAACTTTATCGGCAAGATCTGAACTTCGCCACCACCTATCAACTCTTGGGTACATGCGTGAATGTTGTCAATTTTCACATTCAGGACAGACTGTATTCCATTTGGGCCATCTCTGTGTTCCTGCAAGTGAGCATGCAAAGATGATTTGGGAATCCCACTACAGTCGGATGGAAAAACATTTTGGCGTGGATAAAACTATGTTCGTTCTACAGAAACATTTTTATTGGCCAAAAATTCGATAGGACGTCATCAAGTATATCATATCTTGCATTGCTTGTGCCATTTCCAAGCCAACCATCAAGAATATAGGCTTATAGACCCTTCATCCTACCCCTGATAAGCCTTGGGAATCCATCTCTATGGATTACATGTCTAGCCTTCCATCTGCCAAGCAAGGTAATGATTGGCTATTTGTGGTTGTTGATCATTTTTCAAAGATGGCCATTCTCACAGCCTGCAAGAAGAACATCATAGTAGCAAACATTGCCAAGATCTTCTTTGAACGAGTGTGTGCCCATTTTTGGGATACCACATACCATCATCTCTGACCAAGACAATAGGTTCCTCAACACATTTTTGTCGATTCTCTGGTCACTGTTGGACACCAAGATCACTAAATACACTGCTTTCCATCCTCAAATAGACAACCAAACAAAGGTCATCAATCGGATTATTGTGCACATCCTGTGCATGTACAACTCTAAGCATCCATGTACATGAGATGAGAATCTCCCCTATGTTCAACAAAGTTACAACAGGGATCTCCATAGCTCCACTGATCATAGCCCATTTCAGGTGGGGTTGGGATTCCAAACCTTGGTTCCCATTGATGTTGCACAACCTCTTTCAACCACAAAGACATAATCTTCCCATGTTGATTTAGCACATCCACCAACAGGTCCATGAGATTTTACATAAAGACAATGCTAAGTACAAGCAACACCTAATCAACATAGTGCACCACACCAGTTTCAGGTTGGAGACAAGGTCTAGTTACATTTGTAGAAAGAGAATCTTACATGGACCCATCGGAATCTCCACCCACTTCATTATGGGCCTTACACTATCACCAAGGTTGTGGGTAGCAATAGTTTTGAGCTCAACACTCGACCCTTCCTTGGCTTGCACCCAGTGTTCAATGTGGACCTTCTTCGGCCAAATTTTCCCCCATTATTGGACACGTTAGAGATTGCATAACAACTGACAAAAACAGAGCTCAACCCTGAATACATGGAACATGCATCCACTGATCATATAGTGGACACACAGGTCAGGGGCACTCGCCAGTAGAGGATCCAACTTTATTGAATTGTCAAGGTAGGGAAACTCCTCCACCAAGGAAAGAGGCTCACACGGGGCCAAATTCAGCAGAAGTTTCCTCACATGATGGGGAAATCAATGCAATGGAGACCATTGCTTCCTAAGGGGGGAGGACTGATCCAGGTGGACATTGGTGGCCACTCACCTATTCCAACTAGCTCCTCTTGACATTTTTCAGTTCATCATGTTCTTATGTACTTCTTTTTAATTGTGGGCTCTACACTTCCGGGGTTGTCTGAAGCCCTACACATCTTCCAAGTGGATACTAGTGGCCTCCCACCTAATCAACTGACTTATTTTGTATGTTTTCATGTCAACACATCTTTCTGTAATTCTAGGGCCGTTTTGGGACCCTAAACAATGTTTTTTTGGCCCACCACAGTCAAACTATAGACGAAGTCAGATTTTAATGGTGTAATGCATATTTCTTGAAAATACCTTTCCAATGGGCTATCACACACCTAAAACAGAGGTTGCCTGCAAAAGTTATGACCCCGGGAAATTGAGGTACCAACTTACCCATAGGGGCCCACATAAATTTTGGTGTTTCATCTCCTAGGGTTAGATTTTTGGATGTCTAGGGTTTTGGCATTCATGAGTAATGTTAAAAAGGCCTCTGGAGCCTCATTTCAATCAGGTTTCTCAGATAGTTGCGTGTAGCAGCCACATCTCTTCTCAGAGATAACTACCACCATTCGAGCAAGTGTTTCAATTCTACAATTTTACAGTTTCATCCTATTTCATTTATTCAATAAAATATATTGTTCATTGGATATATGTGTTGTTCTTCATATCTCTGTGTTTATTGTATTCAGTCTATTAACCAGTTTGTTTCTCTCCTAAATCTGGATCACTAACCTCCATAATCCCTCATGTAAGTAGAATAATATATTTCAATGTAATAAAGGACAACATTAATAAGGCCTATCAATAAGGAAGAATACGTCAAATGTAAGAATACCTAATATAATATACCACTTCTAGAAGGATCTTCCTCTTGATTGTTCTTTTGGATAGACAGATTTAGTATAAATAGGAGTAGAGGGTATGAAAAGTTTTGTCTTGGATATTATTGTAATAGAACTCTACTTTGTTGGAGGTTTCCCCCTCGAAGAGGCAAGTGAAAATTGCTATCATTAATCAAGGTGCTCTTTCTGGTGTTATTTTGGTATTGTTCTGGTTATATCATTGTTGTTCTGCCATTTCTAGCTAAAATATTTTTGTTTTGCATACTATTTTATATCTAGAATACTACAAAAATAAGTAGGGTAGGTTAGAACATTGGTTCTCGGGATTTCAACTTGTGATAACAATCACTTCATATATATTTACAACAAAATTCCATAGTGTATAATGAACATCATTTCATATAAGATCTCCAATGATGAGGAGGAACAAGAGGAGGTTGTATGCATTTTTCTATTGATTTTTTTTTTTATTGAAAAAGGAGTCAAATCTATTAATTGGAAAGGACGATTGTTGTTTTGGGTATCACTGGTACACTTGATGGAAATCAATTCTTTTTATTGGAGAGTTTTTTTTGCACTGCCTCAATTTCTATTTTGAATTTTCTACATAGCCAATTGTGCATAATTTGTTTTCCCAATTCCATATTTGAGCCTTTGGGTTTTACTTGTGGCTATGTTGGCAATTTAGGTATGAGGGAATTGTTGGTGTTGTAGTGTACAACAAACTATATTCCCTCTACTCATTTACATCTCTTGGTATTCATTGGTATAGTATTGGAGGGTATTATACCAATTTTTCACTATACATTGGCATGTTTACCAATAGTTTTATTAAATGTGGAAAATTTGGCTCTACCTTGACATAATCTTTTTCAATCTTTGTGAGGGAACCGACAAGTAGCATTGTCACTTTTCTCAAGACTATTGTTGGTTTACAACATTAGATGCAAATTAAGGAAGGTGTTACCCCGCCCCAGGGGTGACAACTTCAGAGGTATCCTCATAGGGTGTCATGCTGTTGTTTTTCAATCATTATCTACTCATCTTCTCCAGACTTAGATAATTCTTCTTATTATCTCCATCAAATGTATGATAGTGCTAGCTCGGTTTTGGTATAGTTCATCCTCCTCCCTCACTCCTCAAATGACAAATGCACTATAGATGGTATATATTGATGTTCCATGTATTGATGTTCATTCATATGTGATGCTATAACTTCTTGGTTAGCCATGAAGGTGGTAAGCGCTAAATGAATTTGATATCACTTCATAACATGCATAGTTTTATTATTATCCTCTCATACCTCGGGGAACATGTTTTTTTAGAAGTGTGTAATTTCTTAGGTCAATTTGTACTACTAGGTACTTAGCCTTGATAATGTTGTCCACATCCCAACCATGCTAGACATTTTCCATGTTCCCTATATCATTTCGTTCCATCCATATAAAAATAATCTACTTTAATAAAAAATGATTTATCAAAGGTTAAAATAAAAGGTCTAAAGAAGAAAGTCCAACTAATAAATCCAAAAAGGATAGAGATGAAGACTTATAACTCAAAAACCCAAAAAACACTTGAGTAATGCCACCTCTCTATGAGGCCAATGCCCCTAGTCCATAGCTTGTCTATGAATATATAATGAAAAAGGGACTTGTTCGATAAATTGAGCACTTAAAGAAAAAACTTAGCTCATGAAAGTTAGATGAACAAATAAAAAAACGACCTATGCATGTATAAGAATTTGGTGGTCATCACATGAAGTATTTCCCTTTTTTTTCCCCATCATTGTTCATATTTTTCTCTATCTTTCACCTAGGTACTTGGGAAATACTAGTTGTCCTAGGATTTGGTGCATATATAAGGGTTAATGTTGTTCCTCCTTGCTAACCCTTATTTATTATGTTGTGTTAAGGGATGTCACTAGGTGTTATCATCTAATGGCATGCTAAGAGGCTAAACCCATCAATTCAAGTGAGTGTCTTTCATTAATGGGATATGTGTACCATGCCTAGAGATCCATGATGTTGCATTTGATTTATGTACTCATCATTCATCATATCTACAAACATTGAGATCTGTGCCATTTTCTTTAGGATTCATGTACTACATTGGGATACATTTCATCACTTTGGGATCTATGACAGTGCTTCGAGCCATGAAAGGGATGCCATGTCATCACACATACCACATGGACCAATCAGATTCATTCTCCTTGCTCATTTGGACGTATTCATACTCATGAATTATTATCTCTCCTTGGACCACACGTGGGATTTATTAATGCATTGGAGGAGTTAGTTACAGGTTATTAGAGTCCTTATAGGCTATTATTTGGACCATGGGATGATATGGCATGATTTACTATTTTTTATTTGAGGAGCACACACCTTTAGGAGGGCACACATACCACTTGTGTTGACTTGTTGACTTGGACAACCCACATGTGTAGGAGGTGACGTCATTCCTTGAGTTAGTTATTTCACACTTGGACCATTCCTTGGTTTGAGGGAGTTAGTTGCAAGATATTTGGAGGTCCTTAGACCACGTTGACTCATTTTTCCATTTCATTCTTGGATGTTGGCACTATATTTGAGGAGTGCGCCTCTTTTACCTCTATTTGTCCCACACATGTGGCTCCTCTTGTTGCATTTTGGACCATTTTTTAGGGGTGAGTTTCTCTTGGAGGGTTTTGAGTGATTTGTTACGCATAGGCATCAAACATGAGATTAGAGATTCTAGATACGTGGACATATGTAATGTAATAAAAAAAATGTTCCAGAAGATGTACCCGAAGGAATCTTCAGATAAGAGTGGGATCTCGAACATGGTACTCACCATTCAATTGAGACACCACCAATTGGGAATCCAAGTGGACCTTTTTATCTCTCGGATTATCCCTAGAGGAAAATTCCAAACCTCTCCAAGGGGAAAACTTAAGGAAATGAATAGGAAGACTACCCACTATCACCTCAACGACATTGACTCTACACTTCTAGGCTAGGGTCACTAACCTAAGGAGGGAATCCCATTTGTCAAAATAAGTCCTATCATTGTAAAGAAGGAAGGGTGAGGACAAGGACTAGTGATAACTCGATATTGAATTCTCTAAAGGTTTGATTCACTGAAACAAGAGAAGATAATACTAGATGATGTTCATTCATAGTCTATCATTCACAACACCCCAAATGACAAAAAACGAAGTGTCTTTAGGCTAGTTCATATGCATCAAAAAATTTATTCATTAAGTGTAATCCTTCCATGGCCATTCACGTGTTTATCATGCATTTAAGATTTCTTCAGTGATCAATTATACTCGTGTGCTTTTGAAACAACCATATTCTAGGAAAGACCCAAAAAAATAGAAAAATGGTTTTTGTCACGGGTGTTCCATATACTACAACCCTCAAATATACCTATAGGTTTGAACACCCACGGTAAAAGAGAATAATCTCCTGAATGTTGTTTTTGGTGCACTATAGTAGTCTGGTGACTGAAAGGTTGGTTTTAGGATACCTAGTGGGACTTTCGATATACATGAAGGTACGTGGAAGTGAAATGCTGGGTTCAAGTTTTGTCTAATGCAATACTACTCAAGTGGGTACCAATAAGGGTTACACAGACTTGCAACAGGGGGAGATCAAATCTCTAGAGATCCCTATGAAGTCACAATGTATCCCTACATGTATTTATCACAAACCACAATTTTAAATGCTAAGAAACAACTCCCTATTGTTATTTATAGATGTCATGTGCACCTCTTCTAGCCTAGATCACTAAGGGTATTGCCAAGAATTGTGATAACGTCACCATTGCTTGCATTTAATTGAAAAAATGAAGTTCTCAAAATAATGTCCACTCTAATGTATTTTTCAAATGTTCACGTATCAACAACATTTCCATAATTCAGATTCAAGCTACGTTAAAAAAAATGTTCTCAAGATAATCCAACACACTACTTGCAATTTATCAATGATTTAAAGTATCAAATGTTTGGTTTACCAAGAATGTGTTTAAATCAAAATGTATTAATGAACAAATCTCCAAGTGTAATCTCAATATGGTTCACTCAAAATTCCAAATTTATTTTTCAAATAAAAGGGAGAATATAATCATTTAAGCACATACCATATCACGTTATCATCAAATTCCCATAATCAAAGTAGGAGAAATTTCACATTTCATTTTACCCTTTTTAATCACCAAGGCATTTAAGAATTCAATCATTAACAATCTAAATGGTAAGGTTTTAAATTTTAAAGGGGTCCAGTTTACCATACCATTAAATCATTAAAGTGAATTATAAAATAATATTTTTTTAATAAAAACCTTCAATATGCCAAATCTCCACACTTAAGTTCTGTAAATGTGGATGAACCTACACAGATAATATCTAGCTAGCAAAGGACATACACAGTTTGCATAAAAATGAGAAAAGACGAAAACGAGAGAGAGAGAATCAAAGAATTGTATTAACTGTATTCCACACTCAAATATTGAATAATTTACAATAGATATAGGTTATATGATTAACTAATGTGCCATAGTAGTGATCTAGAAAAATCTAGACACTCACTGACAAACACTGGAGTGAACTGCCACCTAGTCCTAGTTAACTTATCCATGCAATCATCAGTTAACTGAGATACATGTTTGGAAGTGAGAGAGACTTACAACTTCTAGTGATAAAACCGAGGTTTCCATGCATGAGTGACTTCCACTAGTCTAACTGAGTGTAACTTACTATGAACTGAAGATGAATGCCCTATTTTGTAGGGGAATCTTCTCTAGAGGGAATATTATCATCTAAGGAATCATTCTCAACATTGGAATATCAAACTTAGGAAAATAATTATAGGTGAGTGTGTAATATCTCCAACAAGTTCGACCCTAAATTTTTTATTAAAATGAAACTTTGCAAAAAAAAAATCATGATGTATCACCAAGTGACTAAAACATTTGATATTTAAATTTGACTCATGACTGACATAAAGGATAGGTTCACACAAATAAATATTGATGGGTGCAGGTCTTTGATCCTTTGAGTGAAGGCATCAAATCAAGGGTTTTGAAAGAAGAATCACAATGTGCCAAAAAAAATATTTGACTTCTATCATCTGGATTGTTGGCCAGGAAATTGATTTTATGAGAGCGTTAGTTTATTTCAAATAAGAAGGATTGTAGGTCACAACTTTATTTTCTCATCATATGAATCAAAGGTAGGTCAAGGGAAATAGAGCAGGTCAATGTCGGGAAAGGGGATCAGATCTAGTTATTTTGTTTCCAAATCCAATGGAAATAGGAAGTGCCCGACCCCTTTACACATAGATCAGACTATAGCAAGTAGAGAGGTCGTTATTTTCCTCATGAACCAGTTCGAGGGTAGGTCGAGGAAAATACATAGGTCGAGTGAAAATATGGAAGGATCACGACTTATCTTAAGAAAGGGAAATGGACCAGGGTTTCATTGAAAGGTCACATGAGACTTCTATCATAGAGGAAAATTATGCTATTGTAAAAAAATGACGATTTTATTTGAGCTAATTTTTAGATCGTGGGTTTTCACATTTGGTGGTTCTTAGGTGAGGGTATTAAATTGTTTGATGGTTCATTCTAAGAGATAAATTATTAAACAAGAATAAGTGTGTGCAAAAATGCTTCATCTACTGTCAGTCCAACATATTAGTCGATTTGTTTTATGGAAAAAAGACAGATTAGAGTGTATTCGAACATCAACAAGTGGATATATCTAAACACCGTTTAATGTATATTATTTTCATATCTTTTAAAAGTGTGGTGCAAACCCCCTTCCCTCCAAAGGGTTTCTCTATCTCCCGGTCTAGGATCGTTCAAGTTGCTGAACCGAATGGCTCGTCGAGCTCTAAATGGGAACCAATTTAACTTGACACAGGCCCTTCTCCTTTTCAGCGTAGGTTGTGTGGCACCCACAAACCCATTTCCTTAGCATTTTTTAATATTAACGCCAACGGATGCTAGCTCTCTATCTTAGGCTCCCTCCTTGGTGTGACCACAGGTTATGACTGTGAGCTAGCTCCCTTTGCGACCCTGTGCTTCAGGACTTCCGCAAACTACTTGCTCCCTTTTTCTCGATTTTTGAATTGGTGAATTCTTCGAGACCTGATCTACAGTCTATGTTCTTCTCATGCTCGACGACTGAGATCAAATCGCGAGTTCAGACTTCGCGAGTCCTCTCTTCTCTCAACTCTCTCCTTCTCGACTTGCGAATCAACGAAGTGTTTATTTATCGCCATATGTCCTATCTCAATGGACGACCAAGATTACTTCGGCTCTCAGCTCTTCAGTATTTTCTCCTTGGATTTCCTCCAAATGGTTCTTCCTCTGAAATATGTATATCTCTGCCACGTGTCCTTCCAGATCCAACGACCTGGATTCAAATCGCTCTTCGCAACTTCACAAAGATCCTTGTTTTCCCTTGGTAAATCTCCTGAATTTCCTGCTCTCGAACCTCTCGATCTTCTGCCACATGTCTCCTTCGACGAGGGGTGATTTTCACATCCTTTGGGACTTCGAAAAGTCTTCAGATCCTTTGTAATTTTTCCTTTTTCAGACTTAGGCTATTCTCGAACTCCTTCTACACTCCTTGCGGAGTTTTGTGTAGACTCTTCTGCAACTTTGATCAGCCCGAAAACCTTCAAGGTTCTCAGTTCCCCGGTGTTCTTCAGTGGAAATTCTCGTTCCCTTCTGGCAGATTACATCCTTCCTCCCAAGCTTTGTAAGATGAACTTACAATATCCTCGGTGCATTCCTTTCACTTGACTCAACTTTTCGACGACTTCTCCCTTTTCCTACTCAATTATCTTAAGGCATCTCCTTTCCTTTGTCGATGCACTCTTGCAAAGCCTTCCTTCCTCAGAATGTTCAACAATTCTAGGATTCTCTTAAGGTGTCCTACACTACAGAATGTCTTGGTCGTGTGAGTCCTCACCCCAACTCAATTCCCTCCTGGCAGAGTAATTCAGAGTGTTCAGTAACTCTGGACCGTGTCTCCCCTTTCATAGTCTTTCCTTCCAAGGTACTTAACCACCTTGAAATTTCCTCTCGAGTCTGTGAATTAATCTAGTGTGCCCTCTTGGTAGTCTCCCTTTTGAATCCACTAAGTTCAGACATGCACTCCTTATGTCGGCTCACATAGTTTCCACACTTTTTTGCGCACTCTTTGCACTTATCCTAGAGAACCAGACTTAATCCAACACACTCACAGATAGAAAAATGCATCTCTATCCCTACAGATGATTTCTAACATTCATCTACAACTCAAATGCATACAAATGACATTCATAACACAAAATCCATTACACAAAAATTGATAACAGGAAAAACTGTGTTTTTCTATTAATGGCAGAATGTCAAATTACAAATGTTTGAGTCCAGACTGCAAATGAGTCTCGGTCCTCTATGTTTCTCTTCTTCTATCCTATGTATCTTCCACATTATGCCTCTTCTACTTTCACCAATACAAGATTTTTATACAAGAGGGGCTCGATGAGCTTCCCTCCAAGCTAATCTAGTGATGTCTAATCACCATTCAAAATGCCTGACTACTAAGGCAGATTACAATGATGGAAATCTGCTCCAAATTGGATGTGGATTCCTCCTATCATCAACCACTTAATGCCGACCTTATCTCTAGCTTGTGAGAAGGAAAAACTTGGCTCTTCCAACTTGTCAACATTAAATGCCTCGATCACGCTTAGATTCTTAAAGGAAAAATCAGAGGGCAACGCCTCTCCCTTTCTGGAATGTGCACCACTCATGCTATCCAACTGGCGCATGCTGAGGCAAAGAGATTCTCCTGCATCATACTCCATGGCTACGAAAATCATGAGCTCCTGCTCATGATCTTCCCAGCTCTGTTGAAATCCATCTGGATCCCAAACCTTCTCTTGGAGTTGTATTCCTGCTTCCCTATTTTGCTGCTGCTACTGCATATTCCTTGTTGCTCGTGCAGGTTCCTTTTTATCCAGCTTCACCTTGCTAACAAATTCTTCTATTGAATTCAACATCAAATCTCTTATCTCCTATATCACGTCTTCTAGTTGCTTCATCGATTCTTTTTCCTTGTGAAGTCTACTCGACTGCAATTATTCATGCTGTTCTATGGGTGCATCATGTTGATCTCCCATGCTTCTTTCATCTCCTGTAGCACTGACTGGCCACTCTGTTGCAAAATCCAATTCTTTAGTCTCACCATTGAACTGTTGTTCAACTACCTCCTCTGACAGATTGATCCTTGTCAGTTCCTTGACTGGTTTTATTCTAGCTTCCCCCAACTACCACTCATGCTGGTGTGTCTCCTCTGGCATGGTTATTTCTTGGTAGCCACCTTCTAGTTCCAGACTGTTCAAGCAATCCTCCATTGCCTTTAAATCCATTTCCCACTGATTAAGTAACTCAACTGGGTGCTCTCCTCCTGTTGGGACAGACTTCAGTATTTGTTCCTCCTCCTCCTCCTCGACAGTCTCAATTCATTGTCCTTCTGTTGCATATGCAACATCTGTGCTAGCCTCTCCTTGGATTATTGGTAGGGTATTTTGATTCTCCTAATGACCATAATGCTCATATGATCCCTCTCCTCCGTGGTGGAAGTATTTAACCTCTCATCGTCTTCATTCACATGGCTCACAGTTTCGCATGAATCCTCATATGGATGAGACATTTATTTCACCTCCTCTCCATTTTTCAACACCCCTTGCTGACATGAACTCTCAGCTAAGATCATCTCTTTTCCCTTGCCCACTTGGAAATTCAATATATCTCCTCTGCCCTCCTGGAAGTCTACGAGATCAACCGACCCCTTCACATTTCCTTCCTATAAACTTACGAGATTCCTCCCACATATATTTCCCCTACCAATGAGGATTTCGACATACCTCAACCATATCCTCAACATCTGTTGTTTCTTTCATGCCAACAAATTGTGAACATGCCATTCATCTGTTCTCTTCAAAGGCCACTCGTACATCCAATGTACCTTTTCTTCCCGCTGCATCTTGAATGCTAGCTTCTCTATTGATCCAGGTGGATATCGGTGGCCACCCACCTTTTCCAACTAGCTCAAAATAGCTTTATGGCAATTTTGGCAATTTACTATTTTTAGCAGGTTTTAACTTCCGGGGCCATTTTGAGGGCGTAAATGAAGGTTTTTCGAGATCGAGGTTCTCAATGATAGACAAAGGCATGATTGAGCCCCCAAAATGAATCTCATCGACGATACCTTTCCAACGAGCTATCACACGCCTAAACGAAGATCGTATGCAAAAGTTACGACCTCGGGAAGTTGATGCACCAACTTACCCAAACGGGGCCCACATGAATTTTGGCACTTCATCTCCTAGGGTTAGGTTTTTGGACGTCTAGGACTTTTGGCATTCCCATTTATTGTAAAAGGGCCTTCAGAGCCTCATTGTAACCATCTTCTTGTGAATGCAAGTAGCCGTCACATCTCTTCTCATAGATAAGCTGCCACCATTCTAGCGAGTCTTTCACTCTGTATTTTTACAGTCTCTGTACATTTATCTGATTAATAGAAATCATGTATTACTGTATATTTGTGTTTATGATTTCATATCTGATACATTTCTGTTATATTATTGAATATCTACAATATCTCTGTGAATTTCTTTATTATATCTCCGCTCTCATTTCGTGCCGAAAATAATCCAGATCAGTGGTATCAGAGCAGGCTACTCTTGATCATTTTTTCAGTGCATGTCCCCGACGAGGTTCGAGTATAGAAATTTAGGTCTTGAGCTTGTCTCTCTTGAAGAAAATCTCTCTCACACACCCAAGAAACCCTCAATGGTGAAAGAAAAGAAAAATGGCGGAGCAGACGATCCTATCAATCTGTTGCTTGAGCACGCTCTCACGCGACAGAGGGACGAAATGATGGAGAATTTTTTCCACATCCTTCAACGTCTTCCGATAGCATCAGGTGCATCTTCATCAAGTGGCCACTTTGGAGGCACCTCGCCTTTCAAGGTACAAGTTAATTTTGATATTCCTTTATTTGAAGGACAAATAGATGCAGAATCCCTAGAAAAATGGTTAACTCTGCTGGAAGGTTATTTCTCTGTTCACAATTTTTTCGACAAAGAAAAGATCACCTTTTCACTCCTTAAAACTCTCCCTCATGTCAATCATTGGTGGGAAACTTGCTGGGAGAAAATTTCCATAGAGGAGTCTGGAATATATGGGGTCGATCCCACTTGGGATTTTTTGTGTGGATGCGGTAAAAGAATAGTATTACCCTATTGGCAACTATGAGGACCAGTACATGAGATGGACCACACTGCGGCAAGAGAGGGGCCAAGAAGTTTCAGAGTTCACCAATGCCTTCCATACCTTGCGCACTAAGATGGATATCAAAGACTCCGAGCGACATTTGGTTCTGAAATACCGTGGGGCTCTACACAGATACATCCAAACTGAAATGGATTTTCTGGACATCTCATCACTCGGTGCTGCTTATCGATATGCTGTTAAAATTGAGCAAAAATTTAAGCACCAGAACAAATGGGAATTCGGGTCTGCAAATCCACAACAAACAAAGTATGACAAAGACGACCCGAACAAACAGTCCCCTGAAAACTAGTCGAAGACACAGGAAAATAAGGGTCACGGGAAGACAAAGAAGGATACCGGAAAATGGTGTGAGTTCCACAAAATCCCTTGGCACAACACCGATGAATGTCGCTCAAAATAGTCATTGGTGGTCAAGATCAAAGACAAGGAGCCGAACCTTGATTAAGAATTTGATTATGAAAATAATGGTAAAAGACAGATCATTGACGCAAACCCACTGCTATTGTCACGATCGCAACAATTCAACCAGAAGAACCAACAGATCCTGAAGAAGGGGAGTGCCTTTTTCATTCACAGATGTGGGTGAAGGGGACCCCACTGCATTTTATTGTTGATAGCGGAAGCCAGAAGAACCTCATCTCAGCAGAGGTCATCAAACAGTTGGGAATGTCGACAACACCACACCCGCAGCCATACAACATTGGGTGGCTTTGCCAAGGACGAGATCTTCGTGTCAGCCAATAGTGTCAATTTCCATATGGCATCCAACCCTTCAAGGATGAGGTATTATGTGATGTTGCCCCACTGGATGTTTGTGATGTTCTCTTGGGCCAACCATATATGTGGAAACGCCATGCTATCTATGAGTC